>CM040749.1:247500-515000 GCA_022829145.1 Albula goreensis
CTACACACACACTGCTACACAACCAGTCTGCTGCACACACACTGCTACACACCCAATCTGCTACACACACACTGCTACACAACCAATCTGCTACACACACACTGCTACACAACCAGTCTGCTACACACACACTGCTACACACCCAATCTGCTACACACACACTGCTACACAACCAGTCTGCTACACACACACTGCTACACACCAATCTGCTATACACACACTGCTACACAACCAGTCTGCTACACACACACTGCTACACACCCAATCTGCTATACACACACTGCTACACAACCAGTCTGCTACACACACACTGCTACACAACCAATCTGCTACACACACACTGCTACACACCCAATCTGCTATACACACACTGCTACACAACCAGTCTGCTACACACACTGCTACACAACCAGTCTGCTACACACACACTGCTACACAACCAGTCTGCTGCACACACACTGCTACACAACCAATCTGCTACACACACACTGCTACACACCCAATCTGCTACACACACACTGCTACACAACCAGTCTGCTGCACACACACTGCTACACAACCAATCTGCTACACACACACTGCTACACAACCAATCAGCTACACACACACTGCTACACACCCAATCAGCTGCACACACACTGCTACACAACCAATCTGCTACACACACACTGCTACACAACCAATCTGCTACACACACACTGCTACACACCCAATCTGCTACACACACACTATTTGTTGGCAGCAGCATGCTGTAATGAGGGCTACACATAGGGAATTGGGTCACATTCGTAATTAATGTTATGCATTACCAAATCTTGTCATTGGCCTGTGTGTTTCTAGGCTGATCAGTGATCACTCTATGTTTTAAGCTGTTCCTTGGTCAGTTTGTATATTTTCTGATGTTTGTTGATCAGTTAATCGATGCAATTATTGAAGATTTTTTGCCATTGATCTTCACTAAAAATCTCTGAGTTTTGGTAAAAAGATCTTTGGTAAAAAAAAAAACATTTGATGACAATAACTGATTTGTATAGAAAGTTATTTTAGAATTAGTAGGTATTAATTAATTGTTAAAATATGTAAACAGCCTGCAAAAACATGTGGGTGGCTAGTGAAATTTGGGAATCTGTTCATTTCCTACCCTATGCTGTTTGATCTGTCTGTGTTTGTGTTCTCAGGCCTGCTGAGCTCAATAAGATCCTGCTGTCCTGGCTGAACGAAGTGCACCAGAAAGCTTCCATCCCAGTGTCACCCAGGCTGTGACCCCACCCAGGATTTCCCATGTATATCCACAGCACACTTTACTCTCTGCTCTGCATTAATGCTGTGTCCATGTATCCATGGTAGTTGGGTCTTAAACATCAGAGAGCCTGATTTACTCAAATTAAAAATACTAAATATGAAAAATGGGAAAAAGGTAAATTAAAAAACTAAACACTCTTTAAAAAAAAACTTCTTTAACCTTTAAAGCTTTAATCTAAGCAGTGTAGAGAGGAGGCACGCTGTAACGTGTGCTCTGTGTAACCGCATTTACAGCACCATGGCAGGTGATTCCCTAAGCGGTAGTTTCCCCTCCTCTTCATAAAACAGCCGGGAACCCGCCAGCACACATTATACAAACCACACATTTTACCCTGTCATAGTTAAAAACTTATAATTTTGCTTATTTCCATTTATCATGAAGGGAATCGTTTTCAATACAATTATACTTTTTGTTTCACTCAGCTAGCTACCTTAACCCAAAGGTTTTGATGTGCGCTGCACCATAGATATTGCTTTACCCAGCTCTGTATTGATGGGGTTTGCATGGCTGCAACTTGAGGGATGAAAGGTTCTCACCTGGCTTCAGCGTGGGACCCTTTCAAAACAAACTGCAATAAAATTACATACAGTGCAACTCACTGGCCATTAATATGAAGGGCACAAATACTGAAACAAACCACTTAACGTATGTACCTTTGTAAAAGATAAAAATAATAAAAATAAACTTTCCGATGTGGCACGAGGCATGTTTATGACATATTTGACATCTTTCATATTATATTTTTTATTAGTATTTATATATCTATATGGTATTAACCTTTAGCTTTTGCTCTGCCTGGCCTTCATGTTAAGGCCTGGCAGTGAAATGGATGATGACGTTTCCACCAAGGTACGCTGACCAGATGTCTCGGTTTGTCTGGGATTGTCCCGGTTTTCAGTTGGGTGTCCTGAGTCCTGACAAAAATTACAAAAATTTCCCGGTTTTCAACATTCAATTCATTTTGGTTTTCACCACCAAAATAATAATAATAACTAGATTCTTTATGCATTGTAATGCACGGTGCTGTATGATAAGAGGCAAACCATGTTTTCTCTACAGAAAGACAAATATGGTGGACTACGATGACAATGTATGGTAAGGGTGAGTTTAGCATGGGTTAGCATGGGTTAGCATGGGCAAGTAGCATGAATCAGGTAAAGGTTTATGGGGTGATGGTGAGTATTATTATTGCTGTTGATAATAGTTCTGGTATTTGTTTATTAAGTTACTGTTTTAGATACTGTTATAATTACAACACTATTGATGGAGAAGAGAAGAGAAAGTCGGTCTTTTCTAAAGACCTACAGAAGGCTTACTCTTTTCTTTGTGAAGTCATGAAAATGCTGCGTTCTGCACTCACTGCAAGAGTACATTTTTCGTCGTGCGTAGTGGAAATGCCAATATAAAACATATTAAGACGGCCAAACATAAGCAGTGGCTACATGCAGGAAGCACCGTTGCCACCAACTTCAGTGGGGCAAACGCCAGCGACAGTGATCTGAATCAGTGCAATTCTGTTTAGTCTAGATTAATTTTATGGTTTATTATAATGCAGATGTTTTGAAACATTGATATATATTGTTTAAGTTCACATTATTTCCAAAGCATTTTAACAAAGTATTTTTTTGGTCTTTAGTATGGTCATAGTCTGGAGTCACACAATGTGTCCCAGTTTTGGATTTGGAATATCTGTTCACCCTACACCAAGGTCAAAGGTCAGACTGGCTGCAATGTCTAGCAGCTCCTCCATCACTTTCAGGATAATGAACAGCAAGCTGTCTAACAAAGCAAAGTGGCATCTGCATTTGTGATAACAGAAATAAGCGCTGTCTCTGACTGTTCTGGGGAGAGAGAGTCCCTGCAATAAAGGGTTAATGGGTTTAACCCCCAGTGTGACGGACTCTCCCCTACTGGCCTGCGGAAATGAGCTGCTTCCTGTCATTACTACTGAGGGCATGAGCTGCTTCCTGTCATTACTACTGAGGGCATGAGCTGCTTCCTGTCATTACTACTGAGGGCATGAGCTGCTTCCTGTCATAAATGTAGTATTTTAAAATAAGGCAGCGTCTATAGCAGACTGAGGAAGAAGGCATTCTACCCAAAATGGAATCCCATGTATCACTCTCATGTTAAAGTCAGCCTCTCAAGGAGATCTTATGGATGGGGGCGTAATGATATTGGAAATCACAGACAGAGCGCCTTTCATAAATTTAACATTTTGTGGGCTGTTATTAAAAACTGGGGAAAAATTGGGCAGGATTTAAAAAAACATTTGGAAAGCTGGTCCTGGGGGCTTTGCAACATATGTGCTGTAAATATGTGATAAAAGCAACAATGTGCTAGATGCTGTGGTGGGCTATATTGTCAGCATAGTCACAGATTATGGGTTTGATAACAGCAAGAGAAAAGTAACAGGAGTGTGGAAGAACACAAAGAACATTTCTTCATACTGTATATGCCAGTATTACAGATGATCATGGGTTTCAACTCTGCAACGGTCCTAGCAGAATTAAAAACAAAAAACAAAATAAGTAGAAAACACATACAAATACATCCAGCTTCACTAAATACAATTCAATGAAGTCACATACACACATAAACAGTGAATTGAGCTCCGTCTTGTGGCACCTGGAGCACTTAAATAGTTCAGAACCAGTGTATGTGCATTCACTCAAACACATGTTCTAACCAGTGTATGTGCATGCACTCAAACACACACATTCTAACCAGTGTATGTGCATGCACTCAAACACGTGTTCCAACCAGTGTATGTGCATGCACTCAAACACACACATTCTAACCAGTGTATGTACATGCACTCAAACACGTGTTCCAACCAGTGTATGTGCATGAACTCAAACACACACATTCTAACCAGTGTATGTACATGCACTCAAACACGTGTTCCAACCAGTGTATGTGCATGAACTCAAACACACACATTCTAACCAGTGTATGTACATGCACTCAAACACGTGTTCCAACCAGTGTATGTGCATGCACTCAAACACGTTCTAACCAGTGTATGTGCATGCACTCAAACACGTTCTAACCAGTGTATGTGCATGAACTCAAACACACACATTCTAACCAGTGTATGTGCATGCACTCAAACACGTTCTAACCAGTGTATGTGCATGCACTCAAACACATTCTAACCAGTGTATGTGCATGCACTCAAACACGTTCTAACCAGTGTATGTGCATGCACTCAAACATGTTCTAACCAGTGTATGTTCATGCACATACACGTTCTAACCAGTGTATGTGCATGCACTCAAACACGTTCTAACCAGTGTATGTGCATGCACTCAAACACGTTCTAACCAGTGTATGTGCATGCACTCAAACACATTCTAACCAGTGTATGTGCATGCACTCAAACACACACATTCTAACCAGTGTATGTGCATGCACTCAAACACACATTCTAACCAGTGTATGTGCATGCACTCAAATACATGTTCTAACCAGTGTATGTGCATTCACTCAAACACACATTCTAACCAGTGTATGTGCATGCACTCAAATACATGTTCTAACCAGTGTATGTGCATGCACTCAAATACATGTTCTAACCAGTGTATGTGCATGCACTCAAACACATGTTCTAACCAGTGTATGTGCATGCACTCAAACACGTTCTAACCAGTGTATGTGCATGCACTCAAACACACACGTTCTAACCAGTGTATGTGCATGCACTCAAACACACGTTCTAACCAGTGTATGTGCATGCACTCAAACACGTTCTAACCAGTGTATGTGCATGCACTCAAACACGTTCTAACCAGTGTATGTGCATGCACTCAAACACATTCTAACCAGTGTATGTGCATGCACTCAAACACATTCTAACCAGTGTATGTGCATGCACTCAAACACACATTCTAACCAGTGTATGTGCATGCACTCAAATACATGTTCTAACCAGTGTATGTGCATTCACTCAAACACACATTCTAACCAGTGTATGTGCATGCACTCAAACACACATTCTAACCAGTGTATGTGCATGCACTCAAACACACATTCTAACCAGTGTATGTGCATGCACTCAAACACACACATTCTAACCAGTGTATGTGCATGCACTCAAACACGTTCTAACCAGTGTATGTGCATGCACTCAAACACACACGTTCTAACCAGTGTATGTGCATGCACTCAAACACACGTTCTAACCAGTGTATGTGCATGCACTGAAACACGTTCTAACCAGTGTATGTGCATGCACTGAAACACGTTCTAACCAGTGTATGTGCATGCACTCAAACACGTTCTAACCAGTGTATGTGCATGCACTCAAACACGTTCTAACCAGTGTATGTGCATGTACTCAAACACACACATTCTAACCAGTGTATGTGCATGAACTCAAACACGTTCTAACCAGTGTATGTGCATGCACTCAAACACGTTCTAACCAGTGTATGTGCATGTACTCAAACACACACATTCTAACCAGTGTATGTACATGCACTCAAACACACACATTCTAACCAGTGTATGTGCATTCACTCAAACACACACATTCTAACCAGTGTATGTGCATGCACTCAAACACGTTCTAACCAGTGTATGTGCATGCACTCAAACACACACATTCTAACCAGTGTATGTGCATGTACTCAAACACATGTTCTAACCAGTGTATGTGCATGCACTCAAACTATCCCCCACAGAGCTCTCCATAATCAGAACAAAGCAAACACAGATTTTGTTATTACAATCAACATGAATAAAATAATGATAAAAATGTATTTTAAGCAATCAGGACCAAAATCACAGAGTCTTCAGGAAACAAGCACATTTTAACAGAAAAACACTTCAGAAAGCCAGCATATTTGGACTGAAAAGACAGAAATCCCTTCCCCCTCAACTTTGCTGATCTCATCTACAAACTACAGGTATGGGACGTATCACTCCATTCATCAACTAAGAGGTTTCCAAAAATATTTTAGTCATCAAAATCATACAGAAAGAGACAGATTCAGACAATGATACTGTAACATATAAAACATAAGGCTGCCACTGAGCTGCATGTTGGTACGGTGTCTTACCTGTGCAACTACTGCTCAAACAGGAAAACAAAGACAGTAAATATAATGGAGACATACATCCTCTTTATAAAAACAGAAAGATTGTGAGAGATGACCATTATTTATTTACATAATTCAGGATCTACATATTGCCTGGCATTATTACTGGCTATCCCATGTTCCTGTATGACAAATCAGTTTTACATTTGTGAAGAGTATTGGAGAATTTAGCTGAAATAAATACTTAATTATTTAGCCACAAATTCTGGATTAATTTAGGATTTATAATATTCCAAGATTTATGAATCCTGAAACTGCAAATCCTCATAGTGAAGGTATGTTTCGAGACATGGTAAGTACATGTCTTCTACATGTGTGCCACTGTATGACAAGAATCATATCAAACAAAAACACAAAAACATCCTCTGTTTCTCTCACAGCTTCTTCTGCTCAAAAAGCTCTTTCCATGTTGGGTAAATTTGACCATAGATTTTTTCAATCTGAAAGAGAAAACATAAAAAATGTGTTAGAGTTAATTTCATTTTGTGTATTTATTTGTTACAATTTTCAAAACTAAAATTTTAACAGAAAAAACCAAACAGTCAAACTCCAATGCTGGAATTCAATCAATGTTGTCAGTAATCAGTTGTCTGTAACTCTGGCTCACAACCGACTTAAGAGTGTGATGCTATGGGTAGCAGGTTATGAAGCATGCAGCTGTGAGTGTGTGTGTGTGTGTGTGTGTTTTACCTGCTGAGATTTCTTCAGTCCGTAGCGGTACAGCATGGCCTGGTGTTCACAGTTATGGAACAGGATGTCGTAGGTGAAGGTTTTGCCCATGGCTTCATCGATCTCAGGCTTGATGAGGTGGAGGAAATCCCGCGGTGTGTGTGTGTCGTCCAGGTAGTTACTGACTTTGTAGCGCTTCCCCACGAGGTCAATGGGGTCAAGCTTGATGGAGGACTTCAGTGCTCGGCCAAAGAGAATGATTTTTGCATCTGAGTCTGTGCACAGGACACACGTTATTGACACAAACCAGCCCAAGAGAACTAATTAGCACTCACAACACACAGCCATATATTTCAGTAGGTATGACTTTTGTGTGCTTTCTGATAGTAAAATCAATATTACAGTTTTTCTCAGTTGTTTGGAACTATGCCTCTTCTCTCACAACTATTGGCAGAAAGCACAAAACAGTAAATGTTTTTTGTACCACCTCAGAAATCTTTGAATTCTTTGTTCAAAATGAATTACAAGTGAGTTTATGTAGAGTGGTTACACGGGTGAGGAGTTTAGGTATAGTGTTAACACAGGTGAGGAGTTTAGGTATAGTGTTTACACAGGTGAGGAGTTTAGGTATAGTGTTTACACAGGTGAGGAGTTTAGGTATAGTGTTAACACAGGTGAAGAGTTTAGGTGTAGTGTTTACACAGGTGAGGAGTTTAGGTATAGTGTTAACACAGGTGAAGAGTTTAGGTGTAGTGTTAACACAGGTGAGGAGTTTAGGTATAGTGTTTACACAGGTGAGGAGTTTAGGTATAGTGTTTACACAGGTGAGGAGTTTAGGTATAGTGTTAACACAGGTGAAGAGTTTAGGTGTAGTGTTTACACAGGTGAGGAGTTTAGGTATAGTGTTTACACAGGTGAGGAGTTTATGTAGCCACCTGATAATTTAATTGCAGCATATACAGTGGTCCTTCCTATTTTAACATAAGACATCGTATTTATGAAGATTATGCCAGATGTAGACTTTTGTTTTGCGTTTAGAAAATATTGTGATTTAGAACTGTGCACTAAGTGAAAACAACTTTGCATAATGTGTGTGTATGTAAATTGCATATATTGTGTTTGTGAGTGTGTATAATGTGTATGGTGCATTACCATAAAACGTAAGTAAACTTGCACTTGGTGCAGTTCGATTTGGACGACTGACTATATTTGTGTGAACAACTGAATACATGCTTCACCAACCCCATCCTCAGAGAGCATGCAAACACAGAAAAGAGGAACACAAACCAATGCCATCCTAAGACAGAGTCAGCTATGAAGCACAAAAGCAGAACAAACACAGTCAAGCTGGCTGCATCCTGATGTAATTCAGTCTTACTAGAATACATATGGTGATAAACAGCAAACAACAATTTAACAGATAAAGACAGAAATACCAAATCCAAGACACACAAAGATAAACTGGCAAACTGATGAGCGCGGCGGTAAAATCAGTGTTAGGAGCGCGGCGGTAAAGTCAGTGTTAGGAGCGCGGCGGTAAAGTCAGTGTTAGGAGCGCGGCGGTAAAGTCAGTGTTAGGAGCGCGGCGGTAAAGTCAGTGTTAGGAGTGCGGCGGTAAAGTCAGTGTTAGGAGCGCGGCGGTAAAGTCAGTGTTAGGAGCGCGGCGGTAAAGTCAGTGTTAGGAGCGCGGCGGTCTTACCCCGAGCGGTAAGATGGGCCACATAGTCAGTGTTAGGAGCGCGGCGGTAAAGTCAGTGTTAGGAGCGCGGCGGTAAAGTCAGTGTTAGGAGCGCGGCGGTAAAGCCAGTGTTAGGAGCGCGGCGGTCTTACCCCGAGCGGTAAGATGGGCCACATATGGGACTCCATCTCTCTCTCCATAATAAATCCCAAAATGGGAGAAGTGTTTGTTCCTCGGAAACTCAAGGATGTCCCCTGGGTAAAGCTTGGGACGGGAACTGCGCTGAAACATATACATATGTACAGGTGGGACATTATTCTGAGATGCACACATCGAGAGAGGGGGCACTATTCTGAGGCACAAACACAAAGAGAAAGGGTACAGTATTCTGAAGGGACATTGGCTGTGTCCTAAATTGCAAACTTGTGTAGTAATTAGTACACATATCAAGTACAGAAGTTAATGGTCATCTGATCAAGTGTGTCTCAAACTCAAGTATGCATCCAAGCAAGTATGCATGTACATGTATGCAATTTGGGATGCAGCCATTACTCTGAGGTGCACACATACAGGGGGGGGTGGGGGGGCATTATTCAGGGTGCACATATGGGGGGGACACTATTCATTATTCAGAGGTGCACATATGGGGGACACTATTCTGAGGTGCACACATACAGGGGGGCATTACTCTGAGAAGCACACATACAGAAGGCGGGGGGGGCATTACTCTGAGAAGCACACATACAGAAGGGGGGCATTACTCTGAGAAGCACACATACAGAAGGCGGGGGGCATTACTCTGAGAAGCACACATACAGAAGGGGGCATTACTCTGAGGTGCACACGCTGGGTGTGTTCCAATACTCAAATTTAATTTCCTTGTCTCCTCCACTCATCTCCTCTGTTCCTCTGTGCCCTGGAACATTATCTCTGTGTGCTCCCTCCCTCCACTGGTAGGAAACGAGATTTCGCCTCCTCCACTCGCCTCCTCCTCTCCTCCAAACGAAGGATACATCGATGTATCCTACTGCAGAAGTCTTTTAGCATTTCTGGGTGACATCATTGTGCTCAGGACCAGTCAGATTAAAAGACAATCCCACAGAATATTTTGATTGTCTGAGGTATCCTCCGAAACAGTCGAAGGTACACGACTCCATCAATTGCAGTGGTTGACTCCACTCCTGTCCTCCACATACTTCTGCAGTAGGAGAGGAGAGGTAGGAGATGAGCGGTGGAAACGAGGAGACGAGAGAAAGTATTGGAACGCACCCACGTACAGAGAGGGGACACTATTCTGCGGTGCACACACATAGAGTTCTACGTTCATAAGTATGTATTCCTGTTTGCAGCTGAGAACAAAACAGGGGACCAAAACATCTGTAACCTCAAGGCCTCCTCGATCTACTACACATGCCCACCCTCCCCAGCCCCCCCCCAGCCCCCGCCTCCATAACATGGTGTAAACTCCCTTATCCAGCACATACCTGAGCCTGCAGGGACTGGCTATTTCACACTATGGCAAATTCATATCAAATCATAATGTTGGTCAAAATAACACATGCCGCTGTTTAGTACAACATGAATATTTAAAAAAAAATATATTACTCAAATTTGTAAACTAGATTCAAGATTTCTTTTATTTTCATTTTTCATGCACATACGTACAATCAATGATGAAATACCATTCCTCCTAGGCCAACAGTGTGCATAAATTAAAATGGAGGATTGAAAGATTGGATTCAGTCAAACACACTAATTCTTCTAGAGAAAATTTAATCCCATCAAAACAAACTAAAATTAAAATATCATTTTCACTGTGTTATATTTTACTGGAGAAAACCAAACATCTCCTTCAGATGTATTCTTTTCATGTTAAAATATTACAGCGTTGAAGAGACACTGTTATAAACGCTGTTAAATAGACTGAAGTCCATTTTTTATGAATTTCATAGGCCTTTACCTTCAGAGACTAAATGCACTTAAGTCGAACAAAAATTCTTCTGAAGGTCTAAAACACATAATTTATGATGTAAAGAGAGAAAGAATAACAACCATTATAAACAGAACCTCTGAGCTCACATATGGCTGAATGCCCTGGGACGATATGAAGCAATGTGTATCTGTGTAATCCAGTGGGGGCTGGTGAACTCAGAACAGGAGAGGAACAAACTTTACTCTTACACCCATCACTGTGTTCATCCTGTTCCCATTTATCGTCCTTGAGTTAACAATAAAACAATTCTTAGAGTAATCAACACCAACTGATGTAAACGGAGCAGATGGTTTCTAGTTTTATTTTTTTAATACTATTATTTTTCTGTACTAACCTGTGTAGCATTTGTTATACCTATATAGTACTATCATTTCTGGATAATTGTACTCTTTTTCTTAGTCAGGGAATAACGAGTTATTTGCCTCATCTGTAAGATTGTACAATTAAAATGCACAGGAAACCACACAGATCGGCTGAAATTTGTACAATTGCAAACAACATGAGGTTGATTGACAGGGATGGCAATTATATGAATTATAATGGAAAAGTAATCCCAAATCTCTCTCAGCTCTGAATTATAATGGAAAAGTAATCCCAAATCTCTCTCAGCTCTGAATTATAATGGAAAAGTAATCCCAGATCTCTCTCAGCTCTGAATTATAATGGAAAAGTAATCCCAGATCTCTCTCAGCTCTGAATTATAATGGAAAAGTAATCCCAAATCTCTCTCAGCTCTGAATTATAATGGAAAAGTAATCCCAGATCTCTCAGCTCTGAATTATAATGGAAAAGTAATCCCAGATCTCTCTCAGCTCTGAATTATAATGGAAAAGTAATCCCAGATCTCTCTCAGCTCTGAATTATAATGGAAAAGTAATCCCAAATCTCTCTCAGCTCTGAATTATAATGGAAAAGTAATCCCAGATCTCTCAGCTCTGAATTATAATGGAAAAGTAATCCCAGATCTCTCTCAGCTCTGAATTATAATGGAAAAGTAATCCCAGATCTCGCTCAGCTCTGAATTATAATGGAAAAGTAATCCCAAATCTCTCTCAGCTCTGAATTATAATGGAAAAGTAATCCCAGATCTCTCTCAGCTCTGAATTATAATGGAAAAGTAATCCCAGATCTCTCTCAGCTCTGAATTATAATGGAAAAGTAATCCCAAATCTCTCTCAGCTCTGAATTATAATGGAAAAGTAATCCCAAATCTCTCTCAGCTCTGAATTATAATGGAAAAGTAATCCCAGATCTCTCTCAGCTCTGAATTATAATGGAAAAGTAATCCCAAATCTCTCTCAGCTCTGAATTATAATGGAAAAGTAATCCCAAATCTCTCTCAGCTCTGAATTATAATGGAAAAGTAATCCCAAATCTCTCTCAGCTCTGAATTATAATGGAAAAGTAATCCCAGATCTCTCTCAGCTCTGAATTATAATGGAAAAGTAATCCCAGATCTCTCTCAGCTCTGAATTATAATGGAAAAGTAATCCCAAATCTCTCTCAACTCTGAATTATAATGGAAAAGTAATCCCAAATCTCTCTCAGCTCTGAATTATAATGGAAAAGTAATCCCAAATCTCTCTCAGCTCTGAATTATAATGGAAAAGTAATCCCAGATCTCTCTCAGCTCTGAATTATAATGGAAAAGTAATCCCAAATCTCTCTCAGCTCTGAATTATAATGGAAAAGTAATCCCAGATCTCTCTCAGCTCTGAATTATAATGGAAAAGTAATCCCAAATCTCTCTCAGCTCTGAATTATAATGGAAAAGTAATCCCAAATCTCTCTCAGCTCTGAATTATAATGGAAAAGTAATCCCAGATCTCTCTCAGCTCTGAATTATAATGGAAAAGTAATCCCAAATCTCTCTCAGCTCTGAATTATAATGGAAAAGTAATCCCAAATCTCTCTCAGCTCTGAATTATAATGGAAAAGTAATCCCAAATCTCTCAGCTCTGAATTATAATGGAAAAGTAATCCCAAATCTCTCTCAGCTCTGAATTATAATGGAAAAGTAATCCCAATCTCTCTCAGCTCTGAATTATAATGGAAAAGTAATCCCAGATCTCTCTCAGCTCTGAATTATAATGGAAAAGTAATCCCAATCTCTCTCAGCTCTGAATTATAATGGAAAAGTAATCCCAGATCTCTCTCAGCTCTGAATTATAACTCTGAATTATAATGGAAAAGTAATCCCAAAAATTATAATGGAAAAGTAATCCCAGATCTCTCTCAGCTCTGAATTATAATGGAAAAGTAATCCCAAATCTCTCTCAACTCTGAATTATAATGGAAAAGTAATCCCAGATCTCTCTCAGATCTGAATTATAATGGAAAAGTAATCCCAGATCTCTCTCAGCTCTGAATTATAATGGAAAAGTAATCCCAAATCTCTCTCAGCTCTGAATTATAATGGAAAAGTAATCCCAAATCTCTCTTAGCTCTGAATTATAATGGAAAAGTAATCCCAAATCTCTCTCAGCTCTGAATTATAATGGAAAAGTAATCCCAGATCTCTCTCAGCTCTGAATTATAATGGAAAAGTAATCCCAAATCTCTCTCAGCTCTGAATTATAATGGAAAAGTAATCCCAAATCTCTCTTTGCTCTCTCTGTCACTTTCTTGTGTTACAGAACACAAACAGAATGAAGAGTACAGTTGTTGTAAACAGATATAACAAATGTATCACTAGTTTGCAAAGAACAGAAATTCTGTCACAATGAAATTGGTAACCATTTACTCTAGTTACATCAGCTGGTGTTGATTATTTCATGAATAATGTGTTTTATTGTTAATCAAGTAGGATAAATGGGAACAGGTTTGAAAGTAGGCTTACAGGTTTAAAGACAAAGTTTGTTCCTCCCGTTTCAAGCTCACCAGCCATCACTACTGTAACCCTAGGAGAATACAAGACCTGAAATGCCATACTTACATCTGTCAAAATAAAGTTTAAGAAGAGATTAAACACTGGATGACTGTTTAATTCAGATTTATCCATACATAGGCTCACATATGAGCTCATATGGCTTCTTCAACCTGCAGCAAAACTATGGAAGTGCTAATTTTCTGTTCTACACCTTCTACAGTTTTTACTGTTCCTCCAACATCCATCTCAGAGTTTCTTTCTCTTTACTCATCCAGGATAAGCCTGGGACAGAATGCAGTGGGAATGTTCCCCTCAACCCAGAGCTCAGGTCTTACCTGACCCATTGCTGCAGAGAGCGCTGGGGAGAGCTCGGAGTGGATCGTGCCGCTGGGGAGAGCTCGGAGTGGATCGGGCCGCTGGGGAGAGCTCGGTGTGGATCGTACCGCTGGGGAGAGCTCGGAGTGGATCGTGCCGCTGGGGAGAGCTCGGTGTGGATTGTACCGCTGGGGAGAGCTCGGTGTGGATCGTACCGCTGGGGAGAGCTCGGTGTGGATCGTACCGCTGGGGAGAGCTCGGAGTGGATCGTGCCGCTGGGGAGAGCTCAGAGTGGATCGTACCGCTGGGGAGAGCTCGGTGTGGATCGTACCGCTGGGGAGAGCTCGGTGTGGATCGTACCGCTGGGGAGAGCTCGGAGTGGATCGTGCCGCTGGGGAGAGCTCAGAGTGGATCGTGCCGCTGGGGAGAGCTCGGTGTGGAAGGGAGCGATGTGATGTTGAATGTCTGTCACAGCCCATGCCTCGGGGACGACTTTATCTCCCCACACACTGACCTAGCCACGCCCATTACACGCACCATTTAAGAAAACATTTCTACACAAAGACCTCAACAAAACCTCCCTCTTCTCTCCCTTATACTGTATCTCTCTCACGTTTCAGTTCACTGCTGCCATTCTTTATTCTCTCATTTCTGCTTGACTCAACAAGGTCCCCTGACAGAAAACCGCACCCAGAAATTACCCCATCTGCTGCAAGAACACACATCATACAACATTTTCAGCCACTACACACCTGTATAACTACACAACTACAAAACTATCAACCTAATAAATTACACACCTGTAACACTGTGTACTAATAGGTAAATACTGTGGTGTATTAGGGTATGTTGTGTGCAGTGTATCAGATTTATATAGCGGTGTATGGTAGTTTAGTAGGGTATGTTGTGTGCAGTGTAACAGATTAATATAGTGGTGTATGGTAGTTTATTACAATATGTTGTGTGCAGGGCATGAAGGGGGGGTTCATGACTGGGACTTTAATACCACTTCCCTTTTCTCTCAGGAAGCACCTGCATTTAATGACAATTTCAGTGTGTGTGTGTGTGGGGTGGAGGGGTTATTGAGAATAAGTGGGGGGAGCTTGTGTGTGTGCAAGTGTCTCTGACTGCTCCCTAACCATTATACTACACTGTAACCTCTGAGCTACAAGCCCAGCTCCCTAACCATTATACTACACTGTAACCTCTGAGCTACAAGCCCAGCTCCCTAACCATTATACTACACTGTAACCTCTGAGCTACAAGCCCAGCTCCCTAACCATTATACTACACTGTAACCTCTGAGCTACAAGCCCAGTTCCCTAACCATTATACTACACTGTAACCTCTGAGCTACAAGCCCAGCTCCCTAACCATTACACTACACTGTAACCTCTGAGCTACAAGCCCAGCTCCCTAACCATTATACTACACTGTAACCTCTGAGCTACAAGCCCAGCTCCCTAACCATTACACTACACTGTAACCTCTGAGCTACAACCCCAGCTCCCCTAACCATTATACTAACACTGTAACCTCTGTAAGCTACAAGCCCAGCTCCTAACCATTATACTACACTGTAACCTCTGAGCTACAAGCCCAGCTCCCTAACCATTACACTACACTGTAACCTCTGAGCTACAAGCCCGCCCAGCTAACCCTAACCATTACACTACACTGTAACCTCTGAGCTACAAGCCCAGCTCCCTAACCATTACACTACACACTGTAACCTCTGAGCATTACACAAGTCCAGCAAGCCCCTCCCTAAACCATCATACTACACTGTAACCTCTGAGCTACAAGCCCAGCTCCCTAACCATTACCCTACACTGTAACCTCTGAGCTACAAGCCCAGCTCCCTAACCATTATACTACACTGTAACCTCTGAGCTACAAGCCCAGCTCTCTATGACTGACCCAAGTGGTGGTAACGGAGCCTGAAGGGCAATAGCAGAGCCTGAGTAGTATTAGTCAAGCCTTCAGTGTTAGCTTAGCAGTGCATTAACTAAGCTTGCACAGCACATCAGCTGAGCCTGTTTGCTGAGTCTACATAGAGCTGGCTGAGCCTGCATAGCATTAGCGAGCCTGCAGCACGGTGTATGCGAGTGTGTGGAGTGCACATCAGAATGCCGTGTTGAGCAGCGCCGATAAAACGTTTCCCCTCCTGCTCCTCTGAACGGTGAGGGGTAGGGTGTCTGCTCCAAGAGTGGAACAGCTGAGGGGGATGATTTCACAGGCTGGCACACCCTGACAAGGCGCGGACTGGGTGGGACAGGAGGCGCAAGCAAGTCCCAGGCTTCTGAAGAACACCAGCAGGTGGTAGGCCCAGGGGCTGGAAAAGAGCAGCAGCTCCAGCCACAGAGCCAGGACACATAAAACGCTTTTCCCCCACGTGGAGTTTCCTCATCTGTATTAGGCTGAGACCTCAACCGTAACCAAGCACAGCTTGTTACAGGAAGAACACTGGAAGACAGCACAGAGCTTAAGATCTGAAAGTGCTTTTGTTTTGAGAGTCTGCCTAGCTAAAATGTCTTGGTTATTTTGACCATTACTGTAGAGTTTTAATTGTACAAAGACACATTCTTAATATGCAACATACCTGTAAGCACTGATATACTTACCAACAGAACAATACAACTTCATCCCCAATCATCAAAAAACTTTTAAAACTGTATTTATCGAAACATCAGAATGATCAGGTTTTCCTTGTTACTCTGCAGGGTGCCGACAAAACTGTCTGAAAATTCCATATACTTAGACTAATGTCCTGTCATGGGGTCAAAGGTCAGCAGACAGTGTTACTTAACCCAGGTGCTGTTCCTGAAGTTGTCTTAGGCCTACTACTCTTCTATATAATTACCAAAAATAGCACAGAATACTATATATACTCTAAATCAATATCGCCCTCCTTTGGTCAGTTTCAGTACTACAAACATTGATGAACTGAATACAGCAGAAAATTGGAAATTCCACACATAAAAACATTGTTAAGAATTAAAATACTTCTTTCCTCTCTAAACAGCATTTCAAAAGCTAAAAATACTCACCTCTGTGGTGTGATGTTCTGTTTTGGTGATGGACCTCCACTCAAGCATTATTATATTGACTGTAAAACAAATGAAGGTGTAGTACATAGGGTCCAGAGGATTTCTTTCACTGAAACATGTGTGATGATAGAAGTGCTGGAGAGAAACGGCCTGAGAGTTCCCACCCTAGCTGTTACCTGCAAGGCTTAACCTTGCATGTAACTGCGTGGGCTTAACTTTGAAATGAAGAAAAAATCCTCCACAAATCATTATAAAACCCACAAGTACTCTGAAATGAAATTGTTTCCCACAAATTCCATATTGAGAGGTGAAAAGGAGTCACTCAGTGCAACTCAAAGCAGTTCACCCACCTTACCTGAGCCAGGCTCAGGGTGGGGCTGAGTAAAGAGTGCTGCAGCAGGGCGGGGCGGGGCTGAGTAAAGAGCGCTGCAGGGCGGGGCTGAGTAAAGAGCGCTGCTGCAGGGCGGGGCTGAGTAAAGAGTGCTGCTGCAGGGCGGGGCTGAGTAAAGAGTGCTGCAGGGCAGGGTGGGGCTGAGTAAAGAGTGCTGCTGCAGGGCGGGGCTGAGTAAATAGCGCTGCAGGGTAGGGTGGGGCTGAGTAAAGAGTGCTGCAGGGCAGGGTGGGGCTGAGTAAAGAGTGCTGCTGCAGGGCGGGGCTGAGTAAAGAGCGCCGCAGGGCGGGGCTGAGTAAATAGCGCTGCTGCAGGGCGGGGCTGAGTAAAGAGTGCTGCAGCAGGGCGGGGCGGGGCTGAGTAAAGAGCGCTGCAGGGCGGGGCTGAGTAAAGAGCGCTGCTGCAGGGCGGGGCTGAGTAAAAGAGTGCTGCTGCAGGGCGGGGCTGAGAAAAGAGTGCTGCAGGGCAGGGTGGGGCTGAGTAAAGAGTGCTGCTGCAGGGCGGGGCTGAGTAAATAGCGCTGCAGGGCAGGGCGGGGCTGAGTAAATAGCGCTGCAGGGCAGGGCGGGGCTGAGTAAAGAGCGCTGCAGGGCAGGGCTGAGTAAAGAGCGCCGCAGGACGGGGCTGAGTAAAGAGTGCTGCTGCAGGGCGGGGCTGAGTAAAGAGCGCTGCAGGGCAGGGTGGGGCTGAGTAAAGAGCGCCGCAGGGTGGGGCTGAGTAAAGAGTGCTGCTGCAGGGCGGGGCTGAGTAAAGAGCGCCGCAGGGCGGGGCTGAGTAAAGAGCGCTGCAGGGTGGGGCTGAGTAAAGAGCGCTGCAGGGCGGGGCTGAGTAAAGAGCTCTGCAGGGCAGGGCGGGGCTGAGTAAAGAGCGCTGCAGGGCAGGGCGGGGCTGAGTAAAGAGCGCTGCAGGGCAGGGTGGGGCTGAGTAAAGAGCGCTGCAGGGCGGGGCTGAGTAAAGAGCGCTGCAGGGGCAGGGCGGGGCTGAAAAGAGTGCTGCTGCAGGGCGGGACTGAGTAAAAGCGCTGCAGGGCGGGGCTGAGTAAAGAGCTCTGCAGGGTGGGGCGGGGCTGAGTAAAGAGCGCTGCAGGGCAGGGCGGGGCTGAGTAAAGAGCGCTGCTGCAGGGCGGGGCTGAGTAAAGAGCTCTGCAGGGCGGGGCGGGGCTGAGTAAAGAGCGCTGCAGGGCAGGGCGGGGCTGAGTAAAGAGCGCTGCAGGGCAGGGTGGGGCTGAGTAAAGAGCCCTGCAGGGCGGGGCTGAGTAAAGAGCGCTGCAGGGCAGGGCGGGGCTGAGAAAAGAGTGCTGCAGGGCGGGACTGAGTAAAGAGCGCTGCAGGGCGGGGCTGAGTAAAGAGCTCTGCAGGGTGGGGCGGGGCTGAGTAAAGAGCGCTGCAGGGCAGGGCGGGGCTGAGAAAAGAGCGCTGCTGCAGGGCGGGGCTGAGTAAAGAGCTCTGCAGGGCAGGGCGGGGCTGAGTAAAGAGCTCTGCAGGGTGGGGCGGGGCTGAGTAAAGAGCTCTGCAGGGCAGGGCGGGGCTGAGTAAAAAGCTCTGCAGGGTGGGGCGGGGCTGAGTAAAGAGCTCTGCAGGGTGGGGCGGGGCTGAGTAAAGAGCTCTGCAGGGCAGGGCGGGGCTGAGTAAAGAGTGCTGCAGGGTGGGGCGGGGCTGAGTAAAGAGCTCTGCAGGGTGGGGCGGGGCTGAGTAAAGAGCTCTGCAGGGTGGGGCGGGGCTGAGTAAAGAGTGCTGCAGGGCAGGGCGGGGCTGAGTAAAGAGTGCTGCAGGGCAGGGCGGGGCTGAGTAAAGAGCTCTGCAGGGCAGGGCGGGGCTGAGTAAAGAGTGCTGCAGGGCAGGGCGGGGCTGAGTAAAGAGCACTGCAGGGCGGGGCTGAGTAAAGAGCTCTGCAGGGCGGGGCTGAGTAAAGAGTGCTGCAGGGCAGGGCGGGGCGGGGCTGAGTAAAGAGCAGTGCTCTCTAATGACACCGCAGCTGGCTGCTGTGATTGGTGTGATCTGACACCAGTCTGTTTCTATAATGTTTCTGAAATGTGATTGTTTATGTATTGGTATACATTGTATGCGGAGTGCTTGTTTTTTTTTCCCCACAGGGAAAAGATTCTTGCTGGTCCAAAATGTTGCAGCCATTACAGACCAGTTCTCTCCTGAAAAATTGATCCTCTGTCAATGAGACGATCCTGGTTGAATAAATAAATATAAAACACAGCAGGTATAACTCAGGCTATAGCAAAAATCACTTTATGCTAGTGCATGCACAGAACCTAGGCCAGTCATGTAGATATATTTTGATAAAATGTATGTATATCAAATGATAGGATAAAAATGGAGAAAGGTTACTATTCTAAAAATGAAACATTACAACCCACTTCGAAAAATATATTTATCATCCATTTGATACACCCAGGTTTATTAAGTAACATTGTCTTTGTTCAAGACAATTATGAAAAAAAAATTCACAGTAAACACACACCAAAGAAAAGCAACATGACTTTCACACATACCCACATATATATGCACACACATGCACATGTATGTATGCACACATATGTACACACGTGTATTTGTATGTACATATCTATCTATGAGTGTATGTGTGTTCACTTATGTGCACAAATGTGTGTATGAATTTTGTCAACAGGCCTGCAAAGGTTTTAAAAGGGTGAATCCAAACACAGTTCCCCCAACCCTCCTCAAACCCCTGCCACAGAGGCAGCGGGACGTCTCTCTGGCACGCACCAGAGGAACCAATGACAAGTTAGCCGACGTCTCTTTCACAGAGAGGGACACAGCAGCCCTGCCCTTCCTCCCTACAGCTCGTCCTCCTCCTGCTCTGGGCTGTGAGGCTGTGGCGTTTTGGCCCAGCCGTGGGTGTGGCCGTGCTTGCGCTGGTGCCGTTTGTAGTTGTCCCAGTGGCCGGTGGTGTAGGGGCAGAGCTGGCAGTGGAACGGCTTCTCGCCCGTGTGCCGCAGCATGTGGCGCTTCAGGTTCATGCTCTGGTTGCAGCTGTAGCTGCAGACGCCGCACTGGAAGGGCTTGGCACCCGAGTGGATGCGCTGGTGCCGTTTGAGGTTGGCCAGGTTGCCGCAGGCGTAGTCACACAGCTGGCACTTGTAGGGCTTCTCGCCCGTGTGCACGCGATGGTGGCGCTTCAGGTTGTCGAAGTGGGCGGAGGCGTAGTCGCACAGCGGGCACTTGTAGGGCTTGTCGCCGCTGTGCGTCTTCATGTGGCGAGCGAGATGGTTTGGGTAGCGTGTGCGGAAGGGGCAGGAAGCGCAGGCGAAGACGCGGGCCCCACGGCCGGGGGGCCGCGCCTTGGACAGCATGGCCAGCGTGCAGCTGCGGCAGATCTGCGCAGACGCACCATCCTCGTCCTGCAGCTCCAAGCCACACAGCCGGCAGCTGAATGGGAACAGCAGCTCTGGCAGTGAGTCGGAATCCGCCCCCAGCTCCGCCGCCTCCGCCTTCAGCCCACTGAGGCTCTGCAGGAAGTCCGCCTCACTGCTCACGTGCAGGGTCAGGTCCGACACAACAGCAACTGTCACCACGGAAAACAACAAAACTCACCTTAAATAACAGGAAATCAAGCACAGTAACAAGCTTGTCTCTCTCTAGTGCCATTCTGATTGAAAAGGAATGTACACAAACTGGGGCTCCCACAGAGTCCAGCACCTACAGTCGTGTCATACATGACAGCTGAGCAATAACTAAGCAAAGAAGGTGTAGGGGTAATAAGTGTAGTACAGCATCTCAGCAAAAAGTATAATATGTAAATTTAGAGGGTAATAGAGGGTAATAGAGTGAAGTACCAAAGCAGAGGGTAATACGTAAGTTCAAAATGAAAAATGTAAGTGCAGAGGGTAACATGTAGGCATAGAGAGTCGTACCTTGGCATAGAGTGTAGTTTCTGAGCATAGAATGTAGCATGCAAGCGCAGAGTGTCGCATGTAAGTCTTGGCTTAAGTATCTGAGCACAGTGTAGTATGTAAATGCAGAAAGTAGTATGTAGGAACAAATTGTAGTATCAGCAGAGAGTAGTATGTACGCTTAGAGTGTAGTATGAAAGTTCAGAGAGTAGTATGTAGGTACAGAGAGTTGTATGTAGGCGCAGAATGTAACATGTAAGCACAGAGAGGAGTATATAAGCAGAGAGTGTAGTATGAAAGTTCAGAGAGTAGCATGCAAATGCAGAGAGTAGCATGTAAGCTTAAAGAGTAGCATGTAAGCACAGAGTAGTATTGTAAGTGCAGAGAGCAGTATCTGAGTAATAGAGGGAGTATGTGCTGTGCTCACCCTCAGCAGGGCTCGACTCCTCCGTCTTGTGTCCCATCATGTGGCGCTTCAGGCTCATGGCGCTGCTAGCTCGGTAGTCGCATTGGCTGCACTTGTTGGGTTTGTCCTGCGTGTGCATGCGCTGGTGCCTCTTCAGGTTTCCCAGGGAGCTGCAGGCGAACGTGCAGTGTGTACAGCTGTAGGGCTTTTCGCCCGTGTGTGTGCGCAGGTGGCGCTGCAGATTGACCAGCTGCGCAGATGCATAGGTGCAGTGGGAACAGTGGTAGGGCTTCTCGCCGTTGTGCGTCTTCATGTGTCGCTTCAGGTGGTTGGAGTAGCGGGAGGAGAAGCTGCACAGCTTGCAGGAGTGAAGCTTCCGTGGTCCGCCCCCAGCCTCGCCCACAGAGTTGCCCGTACCATCCTCAGGCATGCCTACAGCCACACCCACAGCGTCCCCTCCAGGGCTGTTCGCAGCCTCAGCCCCGCCCCCTCCCATGCAGCGTAGGCAGCATGGTGAGGAAGTGGGTGTGGTCGTGGGCGGGGTCAGATCCAGGACTCCTTGCAGTGGGTCATCCAGCAACTGAGCGCAGCGACCACAGGACAGACTCTGCCCCTCACTCTCCTCCCCCTCACTCTCCAGGCTCAGCTGGCTGTAGCTGCAGTCCTCATCGCTCAGAGAGTAACCCGGGAAACCCATCTCCACACCAACGGAGTCTGGAAAAGAGCAAATATTAACCCCATATGGATCAAACACACGCCTGATGTGTCCTATCAAAAACAGCTTTATTCATTCTTGACCAATCAGAGATATATTTACAGTCTCACTGTTATCATATTTGAACTGTTGTTGTTACTTATAATAATTTGCTGACATGAGGATACCATGGCAGGTTACCATAGCAGCTGTGGGAGCAGCAGGGCCTGACATGGTGGTTTGTGTAGGTAATCTGGAGGTTCATGCAGGCTATCTGCATTGATCAAGCCCTGCTGATCTGTCCGATCTGCAGTGAGAGACTGACACTCATTTAACTCTGACAAAGCAATGCAGGACCACAGTCAAACTGGAGACTCCCTGCTGATTTTGAGGTGTTCATCAGTTTAATAAAATATGGAAATAGTTAAACTGTGATCAGTCACTAGATATTTACTGAAACCTTTTTAATCTGCCCAATACCAACATTGCCAATTACAATTACTACCATATTGTTCCATAATCAAAATTAGCATTCTTCTTAAAGCAAAATGACTGCAATTAGCACTGCTGCCCAAGCTGTTTATATGCAAGCTCTTAAATGCAAGTAATTCGGTTCATGAATACAGGAACAATCCCTGCTGCTTTTAATACGCCTGATCTGATTCTACAGCTAGAGTAGGTAAGAGTTAAGAAAAAATGCTCAGTTACTCTGTTGTCATGTGAATTTGCATCTAAATTCCCTCCCTTACGGTGCCATCTTTTGTCTGTTCAGCTCGTCCATCTCCTGAGCCCTCTCCCATCATTTCTGATTGGCCAGCCGTGTGTACCACCGCCTCACAACAATAAACCTGATTGGCTATTCATCTCGGTCCAAAGTCTGGCTTTTCCAAAGTGTGCTATGTGTGGACATGACATTGTAATAAATGAACAAACTGACCTCTAACTACACATTAAGGATTAAAATTTAGCCATACTTTGACACTTTTTAGCTGGCCAAAGATTACTGCTGAAAATGCAATAAACACACAGCATGGCCGATTCAAATGGGACCACCTCCCAAATCACCCACCCGAGTCCTTCTCCAGCGCTAGGATCTTGTAGTCACTGTCATTGTCTCCAAACTCCAGGCCCTGTCCCAGGAGGAAGTCACTCTCCAACACCAAACTTCCAGTGTTAACCACGTCCACACCATCTTCAGAGTCCACTGCAATTGCATAGCATACACAGGCATACATACGCATAAGGACACACGCACAAATACAAACAACAAAACAAGCACACGTCATATCGTCATATATTCTGTGTGAGACAATGCAGTGTGTGTGCTTATGGATGCATGAAAGAGCAGCTGTGTCTTGTGAGAAAGAGTGTGTAGTTGGTGCATGTGAGTGTGTATTTGTGAGAGCAATGGAGTATGTGTGTGAGACAGGGAGGAATTGTGTGTGTGTGTGATGTATGCACAGTTTTGATGGGTGTGTGTGAGAAAGCAAGCAGTTCTGTATGTTTGTGTGTGTTTGCATGCATGTTTGTGCGAGAGAGTAATTCAGTACATATGGGTGTGAGTGTGTGTGTGTTTGTGAGAGCAGTTTTCTGACGTGTGTGTGTGTGTGTGTGTGTTTGTGAGAGCAGTTTTCTGACATTGTGTGTGTGTGTCAGGGTGTTTACTTAAGGGAAATAGACAGAGGAAGAAGTGAAGAAAGGGAGGAAGAGGAAGGGGAGAAGAGGAAGTCGGGATGGCTTATTTTCAACCAATGACAGCGCTCTCAGGATGAGATAGCAGCAAAATGTGTTGAGATATGGAACAGGGTGTCTTTACATAAACACATAATACGCCAGCACAGGCTAGGGGTCAACACTTCCGCTTAGCATGGCCATGGACGGCTGCAAGCAATTTAAAGAATCAGTTACACGCTTACCTTCTCACCTACCTCACTATCTACATATTTATCTCTAACAATAATTATACATTTAGTCCACGGCAATCGTAATGAACAAAAAAGAAAAATAAAACATGAAGACCATTCAGTTTTATTTGCTACATCAAGCGAAGAGAACATGAAACACAAACTTTTCTTAACACATTGCAACAGTAACACTTCGCTCTTTAGAGCGCCACACATTGCCCTGTCAAACGTAATAAAGAAATACTCTGTGGAAAAAAAAAAAAAAAAAAAACTAGTTACAAAGATATGGCTGTTATATTAAAATTCAACGACGGAGTGTAATTCTTTGTCCAAGTCCGCCTCCCTGTGCAGTCAGCGTGTTACCGGGTAATCAGCATGGCTGAGACGCGCCTCCGCGCAAGTGTACATCGGATTTCTGCTGCAAACCACTTTATGTCGCTGGTTTTGTGAGAAAGGTTCAGATTATACCTGCCTTCAGTTATATTTAAGAAGCTTTTAAACCAAACTTTACCAAACTTTTGCCTTCAGACTTTAAACAGGAGAATCGGAAAACAAGTACCCAACATAAATTGCTAACGCTACTTACATTTCACCGGCTGTGGGTGCGACTGTTTTCTTCTTGGCATTGTCCAGTTGGGTTTCTTTACAACAGTCTCTTTTCGAGGACTGAAAAGTGTCAGCTCTTTTCTTCAAACTGCCATCTTCTCTTCCCTTCCCTCCTCCGGGCACTAAGCGCTAGCACAGTCAGACACATCTAACCGGCCACCACGCTGACGCGCAGTTGGCGAGCTTGTTCCTCATTGGCATGAAGTCACGGATGCGTTCGTACTGCTAATGCTATCCGGCTAGCAATGCAACCACTGAAGTCACATAAAAAACTATCACAAAATGAACATTAACACGTTTTAGTTCGTTAACTGGTTCCAACTTGTACACACAGCCTAAATGCAGGGTCACATTCACAATTTAACGTTGTAATTCCTTCGTGTAGTACTGTGTCCTTTGCTTGTTTGCTAGCAAGTTAATGGCAGTTAAATCGCGTTCGCCATGTCCCTACTCTGCGTTTGAGGAGCCTATCGGCTCATTTTAACACACAGCAAGGCAGCACCAACAACCGGACCCCTTCAGAGGACACCACATACACGGCAGGCTGTCCAGCAACTACTTCCACATGCAAATCAAATGTGTAGAAGCTAGCTTGTTCGCCCCTCTACATAAACTGTGCCTAAGTCTCTTTAAGGGTATATACTTTGTACGAAGGTCACTACATTTTGCCCGACTTTGTAAGTTCAGTTATGAAATATTAAAATCCAACAACCTGTTTATAGGGTGTTTATTAACTTAGTGGACTTCCATTGTATGTTTTTTTATTTTCAAGTGTCTTCCGTTTTGCATAATCTTCCGGTTCCGGTAATAATTTTCCGGTGAGACGTTATAAGCTCATGGTACTTGAAGTCTTTTCAACGAACGTTTGAATATGCAAGTCAGAATGAGTTAATTTTGCGTCACTGTGAGCATTATGTTGCTTATATCGCGATTTATGTAAAGTGGAAAGGAGGGAATTGGAAAGGAGGAAACTGTAATTATTTTTGGGTAATTTCCCACATACGTAAATGTTTATATTGCCATATATTACGCCAAAACATAATACTTGATAAAAGGGAAAACAACTGAAAAATACATCATTTTTAGAATGACCATAAAGGGTGGGGGAAGTGTTATGCATGTCTATTTGAGCCTTTCTCAAACAAATCAAAGAACGGAAGAACTTGGGATCTTTGTGAAAATGATTTGTCATCAGATTTGAGTCGACAACAATTAACCTTTTAAAAATCAGGCTGACTACCAGCAGAATAGTGATTAGAGAGTACTTTGGCCTTTGATTGTCTCATATAGTAGATGCTGTTCTTCTATCCAGATATTCTTGTTTTCCAATTCATGTCTTAGAGCCTTATATCTCTCCAAGTTGAATTTAATTATGCAGGGTAATTTCTGTGAAGTCATACAATGTTAAGAACAAAACATCCATTCTTGACTCATCTGTCCATGGGACATTTTCCAAAATTCTTGTAATGATTTAGATAACTGTTGGCAATTTTTTCCATCAGTGTCTGATGGTAAGGCCCAAAGTGTCTGATGGTAGGGCCCTAAATGTCTGATGGTAGGGCCCTAAGTGTCTGATGGTAGGGCCCAAAGTGTCTGATGGTAGGGCCCTAAGTGTCTGATGGTAGGGCCCTAAGTGTCTGATGGTAGGGCCCTAAGTGTCTGATGGTAGGGCCCAAAGTGTCTGATGGTAGGGCCCTAAGTGTCTGATGGTAAGGCCCTAAGTGTCTGATGGTAGGGCCCTAAGTGTCTGATGGTAGGGCCCAAAGTGTCTGATGGTAGGGCCCTAAGTGTCTGATGGCCTAAAGTTAGGTTCACATAGACCAGGGCTGATACAGATCAGGTCTGATTGTTTATCAAAATGTCCAAACAGCTGGCCCTGATTATGCTTTTAATGAGGTTAATTGGGCACCAGCAACTTTCACACCTGAAGACTGCATTTTGTGATGACCTTGAGCACAAAACAAACAAAAGAAGCACCAAACCTTGATGATTTTTTTTTTCTGATACTGAATATATTGTAGAGGCATATCCCAAAATAGACCAACCTTATTGTAAAATATGGAAAAATATAAAAAGCAGAATAATATATTTTCACAATACTGTACTTTTGTGGATAATCAACCATTTGTTTAGAGATACAGTTATTTTAAAAGGAATGTGTGAATCAGATTGTGAATAGACCTGTGTGTACACCCCAAACTGACCACTGCCCTCCTGCTTGATCAAGATTGTTTTCATATGCATATTCACTGGGTGTAAGTTATTTCCAGTGTGGTTTTCAGGGATCGCCTGTTTGAAGAAGCTCTCTCATGCCCTCTACTGGCCTGTGGGGACAGCATGCTCATAAACAGCAACTCCAGCAGGAGGTGCAGCTACTGCTCCTTTGCCAGAGTAAGAACTGATTCTGGGCTCAGCGTATATCTATAAAAATGTTCTCTTTGGAAACCTGTAATTCACAGACAAGCCTGGTCTTGCTCTCTCCCATGTGTGAATCACAATGCGCTGACAACAATTAGAAACTCCCCATCTCTTCACCTGATTGGATTGTAAATACCAGCTCCTCTCATGATTGGGTTGAAACTCCCCATCTCTTCACCTGATTGGATTGTAAATACCAGCTCCTCTCATGATTGGGTTGAAACTCCCCATCTCTTCACCTGATTGGGCCTTCCAGTTGAAACAATGACTCCTCGGCCAGCACCTGTCTGGCATTCGTACACTCCTTCATGGTGACTGACCTCAGCACTTAGAGTTTAAAGTTCACTGTGTGATTTATTGCTTTACACAGTATACATTTGAAACTAAACTTTCCCTGTGGTTCACTGGATTACACTTATGTAGTATACTTATATAGTATAATGTCATATTTATGAGGGACATTTCTTAGATTTTCTTCCCAAGAAGTAGCATGGGTATCATCTAAGTTCTTGTTTCTGATAAGGTAGGATATTACACACACACACACACACACACACACACACACACACACACACACACACACACACACACACACACACACACACACACACACACACACACACACACACACACACACACACACATTCTGTCTTGCTCTCTCTCTCGCTCTCTTTTAGATCTCACAAACAATTATAACATTTGAATCACATTTGACATCATTCCAAGTACCATTGGGTAGTACAATCGCACAGTCCTCCACCCCCTTGTAGTTGTTTGGTTCTGAAGCTTTCCAGCTGCTGAACTTGATTGGCTGCCCCTGCAGGTCCACAAACGTGCCCTCGGTTGTCCTGTCATTGGCACTGAGCCAGGCAGACTCTGAGCCTGCCAGAAATCTGGACAGAAGCTGGTTTTCCTCTGGGCTCCTGGGCAGAGCAGGGGCTGCACTGACAGCACTGCATAACTTCACCGCTTCATCAAACGTCCCCGATGTCTTATCTGATACAAAGTACTTCTGCCCAACCTTTTTGATGTACTGAAACTGCATTACTGTAAGGGAAGAAGAGTCTTATTATCCTACAGACACTGTTGTACTACATGGGCAGAGCAGCCTTTACTGCACTGAACAGCCTTTACTACACTGAACAGCCTTTACTACACTGAACAGCCTTTACTGTACGGAACAGCCTTTACTGCACTGAACAGCCTTTACTACACTGAACAGCCTTTACTGCACTGAACAGCCTTTACTGTACGGAACAGCCTTTACAGCACTGAACAGCCTTTACTGCACTGAACAGCCTTTACTGTACGGAACAGCCTTTACAGCACTGAACAGCCTTTACTGCACTGAACAGCCTTTACTGTACGGAACAGCCTTTACTGTACGGAACAGCCTTTACAGCACTGAACAGCCTTTACTGCACTGAACAGCCTTTACTGCACTGAACAGCCTTTACTATACTGAACAGCCTTTACTGCACTGAACAGCCTTTACTGTACGGAACAGCCTTTACAGCACTGAACAGCCTTTACTGCACTGAACAGCCTTTACTACACTGAACAGCCTTTACTGCACTGAACAGCCTTTACGGAACAGCCTTTACTGTACGGAACAGCCTTTACAGCACTGAACAGCCTTTTTGAACAGCACTGAACAGCCTTTTGCACTGAACAGCCACTGAACAGCCTTTACAGCACTGAACAGCCTTTACTGCACTGAACAGCCTTTTTGAACAGCCTTTAGCACTGAACAGCCTTTACTGCACTGAACAGCCTTTTTACTGCACTTTACTACACTGAACAGCCTTTTTACTGCACTGAACAGCCTTTTACTGAACACGGAACAGCCTTTACAGCACTGAACAGCCTTTACTGCACTGAACAGCCTTTACTACACTGAACAGCCTTTACTGCACTGAACAGCCTTTACTACACTGAACAGCCTTTACTGCACTGAACAGCCTTTACTACACTGAACAGCCTTTACCGCACTGAACAGCCTTTACTGCACTGAAACTATGTTACTGTACTATGTTAACTGAACTGAACATTACTGAAAGGGAAAACAGCCCACATTATTTCAACTGTAACTCTCATTTAAATGTATTATACAAGTATGGGTACAAAGCAAACTGTATTTATTATCATTATATTTTAATACAGTTTCATCTGTGAGCCATCGTTTCATTGATGACATGAAAGTATAAAATTTAAAATTAGGCTTCAAGCCTTCTTTGAAAATGAAAATATCTCACCTTTTTCAAGTTTGTGAAAACTGTCTTTCAGTGTCTGCAGCCCTGACTGAAATTCCACAAGGTTTATCTCAGGTTGTGGGCCTGAAACAGACAGCGCAGAAATCTGCAGATATCACAACTGCAAACAGACTAATGTACTGACATGCCATTTTTCAATTTGCACAGGACCCATCTGGGAAAGGAGCTACAGGTTAAACTGTATGAGGGATTGTACTGTATATGAAAATAACTGCAGGTCAGGAATACCTAATGCTTACATAACAGTGCAGGAGGGTTAAGTACCCTAATGCTTACATAGCAGTGCAGAGGGGTTAAGTACCCTAATGCTTACATAGCAGTGCAGAGGGGTTAAGTACCCTAATGCTTACATAGCAGTGCAGAGGGGTTAAGTACCCTAATGCTTACATAGCAGTGCAGAGGGGTTAAGTACCCTAATGCTTACATAGCAGTGCAGAAGGGTTAAGTACCCTAATGCTTACATAGTAGTGCAGAGGGGTTAAGTACCCTAATGCTTACATAGCAGTGCAGAGGGGTTAAGTACCCTAATGCTTAGATAGCAGTGCAGAGGGGTTAAGTACCCTAATGCTTACATAGCAGTGCAGAGGGGTTAAGTACCCTAATGCTTACATAGCAGTGCAGAGGGGTTAAGTACCCTAATGCTTACATAGCAGTGCAGAGGGGTTAAGTACCTAATGCTTACATAGCAGTGCAGAGGGTTAAGTACCCTAATGCTTACATAACAGTGCAGAGGGGTTAAGTACCTAATGCTTACATAGCAGTGCAGAGGGGTTAAGTACCCTAATGCTTACATAGCAGTGCAGAGGGGTTAAGTACCCTAATGCTTACATAGCAGTGCAGAGGGGTTAAGTACCCTAATGCTTACATAACAGTGCAGGAGGGTTAAGTACCCTAATGCTTACATAGCAGTGCAGAGGGGTTAAGTACCCTAATGCTTACATAGCAGTGCAGAGGGTTTAAGTACCCTAATGCTTACATAGCAGTGCAGAGGGGTTAAGTACCCTAATGCTTACATAGCAGTGCAGAGGGGTTAAGTACCCTAATGCTTACATTGCAGTGCAGAGGGGTTAAGTACCCTAATGCTTACATAGCAGTGCAGAGGGGTTAAGTAATGTAAAACAGCTCTGTACCGTTATACCATTCAGTCTGCTACAGTTTACCAGTGAAGGTGACTGAGCGCTAAACATGTGTATCTTTCTTGTCATGTTACCACACCATGGATCACTAATAAGCAGGGGATTAAAGTCTGTTTTGCTGCGCTATGTTCCAGAGGAATAAAACTGGGCTAAAACCTACCTGCAGGACCTGGTGCCCCTCTGTCCCCTTTCGGCCCAAAAGGACCCTGCAAACCTGTCTTACCTGTCAATACAGACCTTTACTATAATCACTGAGATATATAATAAACACAGAGCTATGCTATAATGACTGAGATTTACGATAAAAACACTGCTATACTATAATGACTGAGATATATAATAAACACACAGCTATAGTATTATCACTGAGATATACTATAAACACACAGCTAAACTATTATCACTGAGATATACTATAAACACACAGCTAAACTATTATCACTGAGATATACTATAAACACACAGCTAAACTATTATCACTGTGATATACTATAAACACACAGCTAAACTATTATCACTGCAATATACTATAAACACACAGCTAAACTATTATCACTGAGATATACTATAAACACACAGCTAAACTATTATCACTGAGATATACTATAAACACACAGCTAAACTATTATCACTGTGATATACTATAAACACACAGCTAAACTATTATCACTGAGATATACTATAAACACACAGCTAAACTATTATCACTGAGATATACTATAAACACACAGCTAAACTATTATCACTGAGATATACTATAAACACACAGCTAAACTATTATCACTGTGATATACTATAAAGACACAGCTATAGTATTATCACTGAGATATACTATAAACACACAGCTAAACTATTATCACTGTGATATACTATAAACACACAGCTAAACTATTATCACTGTGATATACTATAAACACACAGCTAAACTATTATCACTGTGATATACTATAAACACACAGCTAAACTATTATCACTGTGATATACTATAAACACACAGCTAAACTATTATCACTGTGTTATACTATAAACACACAGCTAAACTATTATCACTGAGATATACTATAAACACACAGCTAAACTATTATCACTGAGATATACTATAAACACACAGCTAAACTATTATCACTGTGATATACTATAAACACACAGCTAAACTATTATCACTTTGATATACTATAAACACACAGCTAAACTATTATCACTGAGATATACTGTAGATACACGGCTATACTATTATCACTGAGATATACTATAATCGCTGTGCTATATGGTTAACACTGAGATATACTACAATCACTTAGATATATTATAAACACAGAGCTAACCGATAAACCCTGAGCTGTACACAGGGGTATAAAATAAACACAGCACTACATTTCAAAATTGAGAAATTTTGTGAAAATTGTGAAAATTCAGTGTTATACTAGAATCACAGTATTATCTTATAATCTGTATTTAGGCATTACAATGTGTACAAATTAAAATACAAGTTACAGAAACAAACACTGGATTTCAGTATTTTTCCTTTGTTCCAGAGAAATACATTTGGACCCCATACCTGCAGGACCTGGTTCTCCTCTGTCCCCTTTCAGTCCAATAGGACCAACTGGACCCAGTTTACCAGGTGGACCCTGCAAGCCAATCGTACCTGTGTACACAGACCTTTGCTATAATCACTGAGATATATGATAATCACTATACACTGAGTAATGCTAGGGAATGTGTGTTAGAGTGTGTAGCCTAAGGGAATGTGTGTTAGTTTAAGGGACACACACACGCCATAGTCACCGTTGCTCCTTACCTGGGTCTCCTTTGGGCCCGGGCATGCCCTCCTTCCCATCACGCCCTGGTACGCCGTTGTGGCCAGGAGTCCCGGGAACACCTGGATACCCAGAACAGGTGTGTTCTGGAACTTTCTCAGTCTGAGTGACAGGCAGGTGGAACTGCAGCCCCAGCAGCACCACAGACAGCATCAACAGCGCCATCCACTGGAACAACATGGGTAACAATAGTTTTCATAAACTGTTTTTTTAAATAAAGTCTAATAATTGCAGCTACGAGCACATCGAGCGAGCTCAGTGATGGCCCCCCCATACCGCCTACCCGTTGCTCCTGCACTTGCAGTTGGGCAAGTATACGCCTGGTTGCTTCAACCTTGTTGCATCATTTTATATCTGTTTAGGAGAATAAAGCTTTGATTTCACATTCTGAGAAGTGTCTTTTTCCCCTATTTGCTGCCATTGTTGCATTTAAAATGTATTGCTCTGTCCTGCACATTTTTATAGATCTTGATTTCAACTTCCGGGGGACCATATATGCTTAAATGTGGGCGTTTCAGGGTATAGTTGTTGCGTGTGTTCACACACGTTCAGTTGTACCATATGTGTGGAACATACACCTCACCATACACTGATAACTCTGTGCAGTGTGTTCATAAAGGCACTCTCCATTAAAAAATATCACTTTAATCTACTTTAATGAATGCAGAACTTGGACACATTTTTTCAAAAGATCCCAAACTCTCACAGGCACAGTTGCATGCATTGCAATGATCTCTCCCAAAAACAGCACGAATATGAACACATAAAATAGGGAACGCATCTATTTCTATAGTGAGCTTCATCCAATGACAGGCTTTCTAAGCATTATGTTACAGTTTGAGCCAAAGTTTGTGCTATTTCATTGCTTTTGCTAGGTTTTTAATCTACTACAAATACATTGCTGAAAATGACAGAGAATTGAAGAGAGTACCTCTAGTGTTGGGAGAAGACCAGACGTTTCCTTAAATGCAATGTAGACTCTGCTGATGGGGGTCTGGGGAGGCTATTTATACTGTACACAGTTGAGCAATACATCTACATCAGGCCATCCCTGTGATTTATCTGGGGCTCTGAGAGAGTTTGATTTGTGTGTGCGTGCGTTGGAGTTTGTGCTTGAGTAACTGTTCATCAAGTGTGTTTCTGGGAACTGCAATGGGGCAGAGAGCAGCTGGGAGAAGATGTTTCTGAGATGGTGGCGAAACTGTGAGTATGGGGGAGGGAAACTCAGTGTGACTCAGTAAAACTCACAAACAGCGATGATCTGAAAGGCCCTCCCAGTGCAGTTTCGGGGTTGGAGTACAGGATAACACATAAAAAATTAACATAAAAGAAATATGTAGAATAACGTAATATACAAATTTAATTTATCTTCAGTGTCAATGTAAGACTTGGAGCCTAGTTAATAATTTTGGCAGGTTGATCCAAGCTTAAAGTGTGTAGGTCTACATTTATGTTTCACTTACACACTTGTGTTTGTTCGTGTAATAAGTTGACATAAATAGTTGTGTTTCTTGCTTTGGACACATGAACAAAAAGAAGCAGCACTCAGTGGCTGAGGGACGTTCTGCAGCTGAGAGTGACGAGGTCAGTATGTGATTCAGCACCTGCATGTCCAAGGCCATGGTTAAGGATGGGTCAGTATGTGATTCAGCACCTGCATGTCCAAGGCCATGGTTAAGGATGGGTCAGTATGCGATTCAGCACCTGCATGTCCAAGGCCATGGTTAACGATGGGTCAGTATGCGATTCAGCACCTGCATGTCCAAGGCCATGGTTAAGGATGGGTCAGTATGCGATTCAGCACCTGCATGTCCAAGGCCATGGTTAAGGATGGGTCAGTATGTGATTCAGCACCTGCATGTCCAAGGCCATGGTTAAGGATGGGTCAGTATGTGATTCAGCACCTGCATGTCCAAGGCCATGGTTAACGATGGGTCAGTATGATTCAGCACCTGCATGTCCAAGGCCATGGTTAATGATGGGTCAGTATGCGATTCAGCACCTGCATGTCCAGGCCATGGTTAACGATGGGTCAGTATGCGATTCAGCACCTGCATGTCCAAGGCCATGGTTAAGGATGGGTCAGTATGCGATTCAGCACCTGCATGTCCAAGGCCATGGTTAAGGATGGGTCAGTATGCGATTCAGCACCTGCATGTCCAAGGCCATGGTTAAGGATGGGTCAGTATGCGATTCAGCACCTGCATGTCCAAGGCCATGTTTAAGGATGGGTCAGTATGCGATTCAGCACCTGCATGTCCAAGGCCATGGTTAAGGATGGGTCAGTATGCGATTCAGCACCTGCATGTCCAAGGCCATGATGGGTCAGTATGCGATTCAGCACCTGCATGTCCAAGGCCATGGTTAAGGATGGGTCAGTATGCGATTCAGCACCTGCATGTCCAAGGCCATGGTTAAGGATGGGTCAGTATGCGATTCAGCACCTGCATGTCCAAGGCCATGGTTAAGGATGGGTCAGTATGCGATTCAGCACCTGCATGTCCAAGGCCATGGTTAAGGATGGGTCAGTATGCGATTCAGCACCTGCATGTCAAGGCCATGGTTAAGGATGGGTCAGTATGCGATTCAGCACCTGCATGTCAAGGCCAGGATGGGTCAGTATGCGATTCAGTCCAAGGCCATGGTTAAGGATGGGTCAGTATGCGATTCAGCACCTGCATGTCCAAGGCCATGGTTAAGGATGGGTCAGTATGCGATTCAGCACCTGCATGTCAAGGCCATGGTTAAAGGATGGGTCAGTATGCGATTCAGCACCTGCATGTCAAGGCCATGGTTAAGGATGGGTCAGTATGCGATTCAGCACCTGCATGTCCAAGGCCATGGTTAAGGATGGGTCAGTATGCGATTCAGCACCTGCATGTCCAAGGCCATGGTTAAGGATGGGTCAGTATGCGATTCAGCACCTGCATGTCCAAGGCCATGGTTAACGATGGGTCAGTATGCGATTCAGCACCTGCATGTCCAAGGCCATGGTTAAGGATGGGTCAGTATGCGATTCAGCACCTGCATGTCCAAGGCCATGGTTAAGGATGGGTCAGTATGCGATTCAGCACCTGCATGTCCAAGGCCATGGTTAAGGATGGGTCAGTATGCGATTCACCTGCACCATGGTTAAGGATGTCATGCGATTCAGCACCTGCATGTCCAAGGCCATGGTTAAGGATGGGTCAGTATGCGATTCAGCACCTGCATGTCCAAGGCCATGGTTAAGGATGGGTCAGTATGCGATTCAGCACCTGCATGTCCAAGGCCATGGTTAAGGATGGGTCAGTATGCGATTCAGCACCTGCATGTCCAAGGCCATGGTTAAGGATGGGTCAGTTGCGATTCCCAGCACCTGCATGATGGATGGGTCAGTATGCGATTCAGTATGCGATTCAGCACCTGCATGTCCAAGGCCATGGTTAAGGATGGGTCAGTATGCGATTCAGCACCTGCATGTCCAAGGCCATAGTTAAGGATAGGTCAGTATGCGATTCAGCACCTGCATGTCAAGGCCAAACGATGGGTCAGTATGCGATTCAGCACCTGCATGTCCAAGGCCATGGTTAAGGATGGGTCAGTATGCGATTCAGCACCTGCATGTCCAAGGCCATGGTTAAGGATGGGTCAGTATGCGATTCAGCACCTGCATGTCCAAGGCCATGGTTAAGGATGGGTCAGTATGCGATTCAGCACCTGCATGTCCAAGGCCATGGTTCTCTCCAGGAAAATGATGGCTTGCCACCATCTGGTGAGAGGGGAGAGATTTCAGGTATCTCTGGGTCTTATTTACAAGTGCAGGTAAAAAGGACTGTGAGGCTGACACCCAGTGATGGACAGCAGCTGCAATAATTCAGACACCAGTGGGAAAAATGTGTCCAAGTTCTGCATTCATTAAAGTAGATTAAAGTGATATTTTTTAATGGAGTTATGCACAGAGTTATCAGTGTATGGTGAGGTGTATGAACTGAACAACTGAACGTGTGTGAACACACGCAACAACTATACCCTGAAACGCCCACATTTAAGCATATATGGTCCCCCGGAAGTTGAAATCAAGATCTATAAAAATGTGCAGGACAGAGCGATACATTTTAAATGCAACAATGGCAGCAAATAGGGAAAAAGACACTTCTCAGAATGTGAAATCAAAGCTTTGTTCTCCTAAACAGATATAAAATGGTGTGACAAGATTGAGGCAAACAAGTATGAGAGAGAAAGAGAGACAGACATAACCCAATAAGTGTGTGTGTGTGTGTGTGTGTGTGTGTGTGACAGACATTATCCGGTAAGAGTGTGTGTGCTTCCTGGTCTTGCTGAGAGTTTAATACCCTTGTAGACCTTGCACTTGCTGACTCCCAGCAAACAGCAGATGCTCCGGGAAATGACTGGAGGCTAGTAAAACCTTCCTGCTGACAGATTTACTGCAGGAAGGGACCTCACCCCTTTCCAAGTCCCCTGCTGCTGGTTATCAGCACAGGACTAGCATTCTGCAACATTGGTGGCTCTGCTGTTTGCCTGTACTGCCTCTCTCATATTTAAACATAATTCAGCTCAGCCTGCTCTCCTCCACAGACAGCCAATCAACTTAGCCTGCTCTCCTCCACAGACAGCCAATCAGCTCAGCTTGCTCTCTATCACAGACAGCCAATCAGCTCAGCTTGCTCTCTATCATAGACAGCCAATCAACCAACAGCACACAGGGGCTGCTCTGGGCTCTATAATAGCAGAGCACACGGGCTGCTCTGGGCTCTATAATGGCAGAGCACACGGGCTGCTCTGGGCTCTATAATGGCAGAGCACACGGGCTGCTCTGGGCTCTATAATAGCAGAGCACACAGGCTGCTCTGGGCTCTATAATGGCAGAGCACACAGGCTGCTCTGGGCTCTATAATGGCAGAGCACACAGGCTGCTCTGGGCTCTATAATAGCAGAGCACACAGGCTGCTCTGGGCTCTATAATGGCAGAGCACACAGGCTGCTCTGGGCTCTATAATGGCAGAGCACACAGGCTGCTCTGGGCTCTATAATGGCAGAGCACACAGGCTGCTCTGGGCTCTATAATGGCAGAGCACACAGGCTGCTCTGGGCTCTATAATGGCAGAGCACACAGGCTGCTCTGGGCTCTATAATGGCAGAGCACACAGGCTGCTCTGGGCTCTATAATGGCAGAGCACACAGGCTGCTCTGGGCTCTATAATAGCAGAGCACACAGGCTGCTCTGGGCTCTATAATAGCAGAGCACACAGGCTGCTCTGGGCTCTATAATGGCAGAGCACACGGGCTGCTCTGGGCTCTATAATGGCAGAGCACACGGGCTGCTCTGGGCTCTATAATAGCAGAGCACACAGGTTGCTCTGGGCTCTATAATGGCAGAGCACACAGGCTGCTCTGGGCTCTATAATAGCAGAGCACACGGGCTGCTCTGGGCTCTATAATGGCAGAGCACATGGGCTACTCTGGGCTCTATAATGGCAGAGCACACAGGCTGCTCTGGGCTCTATAATGGCAGAGCACACAGGCTGCTCTGGGCTCTATAATGGCAGAGCACACAGGCTGCTCTGGGCTCTATAATGGCAGAGCACACGGGCTGCTCTGGGCTCTATAATGGCAGAGCACACAGGCTGCTCTGGGCTCTATAATAGCAGAGCACACAGGCTGCTCTGGGCTCTATAATGGCAGAGCACACAGGATGCTCTGGGCTCTATAATGGCAGAGCACACAGGCTGCTCTGGGCTCTATAATGGCAGAGCACACAGGCTGCTCTGGGCTCTATAATGGCAGAGCACACGGGCTGCTCTGGGCTCTATAATGGCAGAGCACACAGGCTGCTCTGGGCTCTATAATGGCAGAGCACACAGGCTGCTCTGGGCTCTATAATGGCAGAGCACACAGGCTGCTCTGGGCTCTATAATGGCAGAGCACACGGGCTGCTCTGGGCTCTATAATGGCAGAGCACACAGGCTGCTCTGGGCTCTATAATGGCAGAGCACACAGGATGCTCTGGGCTCTATAATGGCAGAGCACACAGGCTGCTCTGGGCTCTATAATGGCAGAGCACACAGGCTGCTCTGGGCTCTATAATGGCAGAGCACACGGGCTGCTCTGGGCTCTATAACAGCAGAGCACACAGGATGCTCTGGGCTCTATAATGGCAGAGCACACACAGGCTACTCTGGGCTCTATAGGCTGCTCTGGGCTCATAAGCACACAGGCTGCTCTGGGCTCTATAATGGCAGAGCACACAGGCTGCTCTGGGCTCTATAATAGCAGAGCAGGCACAGAGTTGTGTAATACATTGCTGGGACTGAGTTGAAGCTCAGATAACTTCCTGCTTGGTTGAAAGCGTAAACTTTCCCAGAAATTTATGTTTGACAAGTTGAGCAAATCAGGGAATATCCTCAACTGGAGATCCCTGACATACTATCAGTGCCTAAAACACGTCTACCAAACAACAGACTACACCCACAGACTAACAGTGCCTAAAACACATCTAACAACAGACTACACCCACAGACTAACAGTGCCTAAAACGCATCTAACAACAGACTACACCCACAGACTAACAGTGCCTAAAACGCATCTAACAACAGACTACACCCACAGACTAACAGTGCCCACAACGCATCTAACAACAGATTACATCCACAGACTAACAGCGCCAACAGCGCATCTACCAAACAACAGACAACACCCACAGAGTCATATTAACAAGAACAATGTACAGTACAAGATTTACAAGACAACAAGAAAGCAGAATGCTTCTTATGATTAAGAGATGGGAAACAAAGTAACATCAATAAATGTATTCTTTATCTGAATCCGACTGTGGAGCGGCAGAGATGGAGATGGAAACGCTGCACTTTTGGGTATTACAGTCCCCTCAGTGAGTGCCGAGAGAGACCACTGTCAGACCGAAGCCACAAGGTCACATGAAACTCCTGGTAAAGCTCACTAATGATATACATTTATTAAAATAATATGCTCTGTGACACAGCTGAGTTCAACACCACAGGGGTCAAGCAGTCAAGGCAGTGATTCTTTATGTTACGACAGGAAGCATTGCTCATGTTAATTGGAACATTGGCCATAAAATCCATTAAAGCTCCTTTAAATACAGTAAGTGAAAAAGGAAAACAATGAACACTGCTCTGTAAATTATATTTTTGTTTCTCTAAAGTGTCCACTTTCTTCTAAACATCTCCAGCTTCCCTCACTGTCTCCCAGCAAAGTGTGCTCAAGTCCTCCTCTTTCTCGCATTTTCATCACCAAGACACTGACAGAACTAGCAGCGTGACAGGCTAACCATGCTAACCATCTTGCTGTATAAAATATTTGTATGATTGAAAGCAGGCTGAGCTGATTGGCTGTGTGGATTAAAGCAGGCTGAACTGATTGGCTGTGTGGTGGAGAGCAGGCTGAGCTGATTGGCTGTGTGGCTGAGCGCAGGCTGAGCTGATTGGCTGTGTAGATTAAAGCAGGCTGAGCTGATTGGCTGTGTGGTGGAGAGCAGGCTGAGCTGATTGGCTGTGTGGCTGAGCGCAGGCTGAGCTGATTGGCTGTGTGGCTGAGCGCAGGCTGAGCTGATTGGCTGTGTGGCTGACCGCAGGCTGAGCTGATTGGTTGTGTGGCTGAGCGCAGGCTGAGCTGATTGGCTGTGTGGCTGAGTGCAGGCTGAGCTGATTGGCTGTGTGGCTGAGCGCAGGCTGAGCTGATTGGCTGTGTGGCTGAGCGCAGGCTGAGCTGATTGGCTGTGCGGCTGAGCGCAGGCTGAGCTGATTGTCTTTTGAGAGCAGAGCAAAGGTCAGTTTGTGTACTTTAACTGCAGCACTTAGTGACTTCTTTCCTTCTTGTCCCTGGATAGTGAAGCAGCTGAGATTCAGAAATAAATGTCTGTCATGCACAGATATACTCCTGTATAAGAGCAACATATATAGATATAAATGTGCACCTTTCTCCATTACTGGAATAATTCAGGATGCTAGCAGCGCAGAGGCCTAGTGAAATGAATGAGAGGTGGGAGGTAAGTTCTGCTCTTTTGCCAAGAGGAAGTGACATCGTATACTGAGCCCATTGCGGACTTCAGAGGATCACAGACAGACGTCACTATAAACATTTCATTTACATCTGACCTGTAGTTCTTCATTCACAACTTCTGTGACTGTATATGCATAGATACAATAGGTTTTGTCATTGAAGTCCTAGTATGTAATAAATAATATAATACACAATAAATTATAGATAGCATATAGAAAACATAGTATAACAGACAGCATAATAATAGATTGCATTGATATAGTGCATTTCATCTCCTGATGTCACAATGCTTTACAGTGAAGACTCCAATGTGTGGCGCTGACTGGGAGGTGCATGGAGGCCATTTTGTGCCTGAATATGCAGCACACTGAATAAGCTGAGGTGGAGAGGGACAGTCTATGTGTCAGAATGGGTGGGAGGAGCATGGAGGCCATTTTGTGCCTGAATATGCAGCACACTGAATAAGCTGAGGTGGAGAGGGACAGTCTATGTGTCAGAATGGGTGGAAGGTGCATGGAGGCCATTTTGTGCCTGAATATGCAGCACACTGAATAAGCTGAGGTGGAGAGGGACAGTCTATGTGTCAGAATGGGTGGGAGGTGCATGGAGGCCATTTTGTGCCTGAATATGCAGCACACTGAATATGCTGAGGTGGAGAGGGACAGTCTATGTGTCAGAATGGGTGGGAGGTGCATGGAGGCCATTTTGTGCCTGAATATGCAGCACACTGAATAAGCTGAGGTGGAGAGGGACAGTCTATGTGTCAGAATGGGTGGGAGGTGCATGGAGGCCATTTTGTGCCTGAATATGCAGCACACTGAATACGCTGAGGTGGAGAGGGACAGTCTATGTGTCAGAATGGGTGGGCTTCATCATGTTATTCCATATAATGCCTCTAGAGCTTCAACCAGCAAGATTAGGAGGGAATAGAGCTGGTTGGCACATGGTTAGATTCTGTTCCACTAGACCAACATTAACCATTTTTAAACCCTCCACCAGGTTTAGGGGGTGAGTTGTGGAGAGAGGAAGGTAGGGATGGGGTTAGAGTTGGGTGGGGGGAGGTAGAATTAGGGTTAGGGTTATGGTTAGAGGTGGGGTTAGGGTTAACGGGTAGGTTCAGTGGTAATTGGGTTAATCAGGTAACCTGAGTATGTGGGTTAGGGTTAGGGTTAGAGGTGGGGTTACGGTTAGGCTAGGTTCAGTGGTAATTGGGTTAATCAGGTAACCTGAGTATGTGGGTTAGGGTTAGGGTTAGAGGTGGTGTTAGGGTTAGGCTAGGTTCAGTGGTAATTGGGTTAATCAGGTAACCTGAGTATGTGGGTTAGGGTTAGGGTTAGGGTTAGAGGTGGTGTTAGGGTTAGGCTAGGTTCAGTGGTAATTGGGTTAATCAGGTAACCTGAGTATGTGGGTTAGGGTTAGGGTTAGAGGTGGGGTTAGGGTTAACGGGTAGGTTCAGTGGTAATTGGGTTAATCAGGTAACCTGAGTATGTGGGTTAGGGTTAGGGTTAGGGTTAGAGGTGGGGTTAGGGTTAGGCTAGGTTCAGTGGTAATTGGGTTAATCAGGTAACCTGAGTATGTGGGTTAGGGTTAGGGTTAGAGGTGGTGTTAGGGTTAGGCTAGGTTCAGTGGTAATTGGGTTAATCAGGTAACCTGAGTATGTGACCAAAACCAGCTCTGCAGCTATGAACCTGCTTTGCCTGTCACTGAGAAGTCCAACCCTCGAACCCGGGACATCGACCGTGCCCAACCTGCGCAGCTGGTGCAGCTTCTGCGGGACTGTGATGCAGAGATTTTTCAGAACAAATGGGAGGGCGACCCCACATACCAGGTGAGCAGGTACAACAGCACCGTGTTAACACAGTATTACCAAGTGACCTGTAGGGGACAAATACATAACAACATGCAGTGAGCCAGCTGGGAAAGCAGGAATCATGGGATTGGACTGGTGGTGTGTAAGCAGAGGGTTTTGCTAAGTGTTGTGATACAGCAAGGGCTGAATGAATGTGTGACTACATGACTCGGTCTGTATTAGTTGTGTAATAAACAGTGACTCTTTGTGAAAATGGTGTAATTTTTGTGTCTCTATAAATAGTATAAAATGCAGCTTTCCTTTGTGTGAATATAATATTGTTCAGTGACTCTGCTTGTGTGAATAGGGAACATACAGTGACTCTGCTTGTGTGAATAGGGAACATACAGTGACTCTGCTTGTGTGCATAGGGAATGTTTGGTGACTCTGTGGTTCAGACGCTTGTTCATGTGGCATGGAAGGTGGAGGACATTCTGAAGGTAACATTCATGTACTATCAAAATGAGTCTTCTGTAAATTATGCATTACCAATATCAGAATGAAGCAGAGAAGATGCCCCCTGGGAAACACAACAGTAATTCTGTGATTCTGAGGGACAATAACACTGAGGGAGGGCAGTAACAATAAGGGAGGTGGAGTAACTGCCAGTTAATTACAACGTGTTTAAATAGTGAACAGGGCCATTAACTGACAGTGTGATATAATAGAGCAAATGGTGATTAACTGACAGTGTGATGTAATAGAGGGCAGGGCCATTAACTGTCAGTGTGTTGTAATAGAGCACAAGTCCATTAACTGACAGTGTGTTGTAATAGAGCACAGGGCCATTAACTGACAGTGTGTTGTAATAGAGCACAAGTCCATTAACTGACAGTGTGTTGTAATAGAGCACAGGGCCATTAACTGACAGTGTGTTGTAATAGAGCACAGGAAGATTAACTGACAGTGTCTTACAATATTGCACAGGGTCATGAACTGGCAGTGTGCTGTATTAGAGCACAGTGCCATTAACTGACAATATATAGTATTAGAGCACAGTGCCATTAACTGACAAGATGTTATAATAGAGCACATGGTCATTAACTGACAAGATGTTGTAATAGAGAATGTGTATTTGCAGGACCCAGAGGACAAACTTATAGTGCTGAGTGGGTGTGGCACATCTGGCCGCCTTGCATACCTGCTGACGGTAAACTATCAGCTGACATCATCAACCTTTGTGCAATTAATTCGTATACTGACATTCATGGGTATTACCTTGCAAACACAAACATATTTGTGTTTGTAAGGTAATACAAATATTGATTCTTTAAAATAAGATGAAAGATAAAAAACATGAAATCATAGGAAGGAAAGAGTGAGCAACAGATGTGTGTGTGAGTCACATTTGCTCATTAGCTGGTCTTTATATTTCAGAAATCATTCAACAGGCGACTGAAAGAGTTCCAGCAGCCACAGGTCTTCACTTACATTATTGCTGGAGGAGACAAGTAAGCACTGCAATTATAACATGGGTGTATTTAATACTGACTCAGAATATGAATGTGAACATGTACTATCAACATTAAAGTGTCACTTTTAAGGATGCCATTTTGTTTGCTGCGGTTGCTGTTTGATGATGTCATTGTGATTGTAGGGCTCTTCTGACTTCTCTGGAGGCCCCAGAGGACAGCCCCCATCAGGGAACACTCAGCCTGGAGAAGGGAGGGGCAGTAACACTGAGGGAGGGGCAATAACACTGAGGGCAATAACACTGAGGGAGGGGCAATAACACTGAGGAAGGGGCAATAACACTGAGGGAGGGGCAGTAACACTGAGGGAGGGGCAATAACACTGAGGGCAATAACACTGAGGGAGGGCAGTAACACTAAGGAAGGGGCAATAACACTGAGGGAGGGGCAATAACACTGAGGGAGGGCAGTAACACTAAGGAAGGGGCAGTGTAAATCAGATTGCAGTATTTTGATTAATTAATAATAGGTTCTCTTGATGCAGGTGTGTGCGGGTAAAAGGCACGTTCTCTTCATTGGAATATCCTGTGGACTGTCGGTAGGACCAGCGATCACCATCTTGTACATGTCTTCATTAAAAGTGCTAATCTGGCACGTCCTAGTATCTTATCCATTAGAGCGCATGCCATGTAAGACCAAGACCCCACCACAGCGGCCCAGGTTCAAATTCGGCCTTGGCCCTTTGCTGCATGTCCTTCCCTCTCTGTCTCCTGCATTTCCTGCCTGCCTCTCTACTGTAACTGACAAATAAAGTGGAAAAATCCCCCAAAAATAATCTTCAAATCTGAGTGCTGCTAATCTGAGTGCTGAGGGCTACCGGGGGGTGGGGGCTAACCCTAGTGCTGAGGGCAGACCCTGTGGGACGAGGGGACGAGGATTAGCCAGTCTGGTAGATGGAAACTGGAAGCAGTGCAGTGATGATCTCCAGGGATTGAAGGAGCACCCAGGACCCCATACATGCAAGGCCTCTCTGTTTCTGTCTCAAGGCACCCTTTGTTGCTGGCCAGCTTGATTTCTGCTTAAACAACCTTCATATCTTCACACCTGTGCTGATTGGATTCAATCCTGTCCACATGTCAAGGTGAGGCTAAATTAACATATGCTTAAATTTAAACTGTCTGGCCCTAGGGAGCTAATATCTGTCATATCATATCACTGTAATAACCACGCTGCTCTCTGTGTGATTATCCTTCATGTTACCCACAGGACGGAGCCCATCTTAGACTGGCCTTTGACCTTCAGAGATGTGGCAGAGAGGATGGCGGTGATGCAGAAAGCTCATCAAGCTTTCATCATCAACCCTGCTGTTGGAGTAAGACTGTAGCGTTGACCTCATTCATACAGTACATGAAATAAATAAAGAGAACTAAAGCTAAAACTAAACACTTTGGGGCAAAGATACAGTATGTGTGTATAGATACTCCACTCTGGGGCAGAGATTTAGTATGTGTGTATAGATACTCCACTCTGGGGCAGAGATTTAGTATGTGTGTATAGATACTCCACTCTGGGGCAGAGATTTAGTATGTGTGTATAGATACTTCACTCTGTGGCAAAGATGCAGTATGAGCGTACAGATAATAAGAATATTGTTCCTCTATGTTCCTCCTGCAGCCCGAACCGATCAGCGGATCTTCCAGGATGAAAGGAGGAAGTGCCACAAAAGTCCTCCTGGAAACACTACTGCTGAGTGGACACACTGCTGCTCTGTCACACACTCACACCACACACAGGTACACACACACTCTGCTGCTCTGTCACACACTCACACCACACACAGGTACACATGCACACACACTGCTGCTCTGTCACACACTCACACCACACACAGGTACACACACACACACACACACTGCTGCTCTTTCTCTTTCTCACACACACATACATTGTTCTCACATACCCTACACACTGTTTGTGATACAGTTCTTTGTTAACACAGGCTTTCTGTTTTACAGTGATGTTGTGCGCTTGTTGACAAATTATGAGAGAGTTCACAGAATCACGTACTCTCAGAGTGAAGGGATAGCATTCCTGCTAAAGCAGGCTGGAGAGAGGTAAGAGTAGCCTAGCTGCTTAAGCAATGCACAGTAAAACAAAATGTTAAAAGAATGACTGCAAAACAGACAAACTATGATCATTTTAATGTGTGTTGCTTCTGTCAAGGGACACTTTAAATTTTCCCAAACATTTGATATTTTCCATATATATTTATGTTCTTTTGTATTTTATTGTGTGTGGTGTATGCTTTTTTAGTGTAAGCATGTATCAACTGGGTGTTATTTTATGTCCCATATTACATTCTATGGAAATGTATTGTGTTTTACTTTTGTGTGTATGTAGTATATATTATTCTGTGTGAATGTATTGTGTTACTGCTGTGTGTGTTTGATTGTGTTGTATTATGTGTCTGTTGTGTTGCAGTCTACAGAAGGGAAGCCATGTGTACTATTTGGGCTGGCGCTCGCTTGGCATTCTGGGATTCATCGATGCCAGTGAATGCATCCCAACCTTCGGAGCAGGTCTGTGCTCTCTGTGTCAGGCAGCAGGTCTGTGCTCTCCGTGTCAGGCAGCAGGTCTGTGCCCTCTGTGTCAGGCAGCAGGTCTGTGCTCTCTGTGTCAGGCAGCAGGTCTGTGCCCTCTGTGTCAGGCAGCAGGTCTGTGCTCTCTGTGTCAGGCAGCAGGTCTGTGCCCTCTGTGTCAGGCAGCAGGTCTGTGCTCTCTGTGTCAGGCAGCAGGTCTGTGCCCTCTGTGTCAGGCAGCAGGTCTGTGCCCTCTGTGTCAGGCAGCAGGTCTGTGCCCTCTGTGTCAGGCAGCATCCATGCTGTTTTCTGTATGCTGGGTGAACATTTATTGTCATATAAAAACACAGTATAGTGTGTACTTATTGATGACATGTCCTTTGGCCTTCCTGGCTAGGGAACTTTTATTGCTAACCAAAGTCACTCAGATAAATCGCTGGCTTGTAGTACCCTGCTCTGCTGAGGTGGATCTATGTGTGTTCCGCCATGTTTTAAGACAGCATGTTTGTCATTCTAAATTCTGCATCAATTAAATATTTATCACATTTTTCCTAGAGTTTGATGATATCTGTGGATTTATCAGTGAAGGTTATGCAGAAATGAATAACATAGAGGGAGACATGTCAGCACTGGTGAGTAGCTGAAAAACACATGATTGCTCTCACAGAAATGTTACATTTTCAATTCAAATTTTACAAACTACAATTCTTTTTAATTCAATTGACATTCTTGGACATTTAATGTGTTATAGAATCTCACTCACTGTTTTTTTTTTTAACTTCAGATGAGAGGTTATTTGCAGGAATATGAAACCAGGCTACAACAGCAACTCTGGAACTGAAAGAAGTTCAGATAATATTATATAGAACTACTCATCTTTATGTCCAATTTATTCCTAGGGACCAGAATACTGCATTGGCCACGCAGACTTCCTAAGTGCTGTCTTACCCCATGTGACCCAGTCAGACACTATAATCTTTCTGTTCACTTTGGATGGTACGTCATGAGTGCACTTGCGTTGATATGAATATCTGTTACTCTATATGTGTTACTTTGAATGTAAAAGAAAAGATGGTTTGAAAGAGAACAAACATAGAAAACAACCGTGAGTGTGCAGTCTAGGCTGAACAGGGTCCCCTGAATAATGATCTGATTGGACACTCGATGTGAGTCATGACCAAGTCTCTGTGCAGATGACCTGGATGCAGCAGCAGATCTGGCTCGGCGAGTGAAGCAGAAAACTTCAAACCTTCATGCTGTGACTCACAGTTTCAGCTCCTGCAATCCTCCTGTGGGTCTCAGCAGGGCGAGTACCTGATCCCAGATCAGGAGATGAGAAATAGAGATGATCTCATGAGTCTCTCATACTGTCTCTGCTAGAGCTGCAGATTGTGCTCATTATTCCTTCATAAAAAAATCAAACTCTCTGCACTAAAAACTTTACAAAGTCGCATTTAATAGAAAACAAATATCTAATTCTTAACCTTTTTGTAAACAGAACTGATTATGTTTCATTTTTCAGGACGGGATCATAGATGTATTTGCATCTATAATGAACTTCACTTGGCCCAGAGCTTCTGAAGAAGAGAGCACTTTCCTCATGGTGACAAAGCAGTACAGCTAATCACAGCTTATGGTGGCAAAGCAGCACAGCCAATCACAGCTTATGGTGGCAAAGCAGCACAGCCAATCACAGCTTATGGTGGCAAAGCAGCACAGCCAATCACAGCTTATGGTGGCAAAGCAGCACAGCCAATCACAGCTTATGGTGGCAAAGCAGCACAGCCAATCACAGCTTATGGTGGCAAAGCAGCACAGCCAATCACAGCTCATGGTGGCAAAGCAGCACAGCCTATCAGAGTTTCTCTGTTCCCCTACAGTCTCAGCCCTCTGTTCTCATGTGATAAATGCACTGGACGCGTGGCTTTGTTCAGTTTAACTGGGGGATTTCTTGCTCCACTGAGTTGCAGTTGGAACAGAAGCACATGATGTAAAAACAGTCACATGACTCTGTGATCAATCCCCGCTCTGCGTTTCCTTTTACTTTTCATGATTCTGCTCCAGTGTGCTTCTGTTCCTCTGTGTTTGCCTCTGATCCACTACTCATGTTTCTGTTCCTCTGTGTGTGATCCACTGTTCATGTTTCTGATTCTCTGTGTGTTTCTCTTCTACTCTTTTCTGTGCATTTTTGTCCATGTGTGTGTTTGTGTGTGGCTGCGCAGGTGCTGCAGGCAGAACTGTGCACTAAGTGGGTTGTAAATGCTGTCAGCACGGGTGCTCACATCTTAAAGGGCAAAGTCTATAGGAACTACATGATGGACCTGAAAGTGACCAATAGCAAGCTGTTCAGAAGAGCAATATCCTTGCTACAGGTAAGAGAGACAAGAGCACATAAATGCTCTGCAGGCCAAAGGAAAGTTAATTTATTATGACACCTTATCATTTATTGGACATGTTGAGTTATGCATTATTAAATATAATCTGTATTTTTTCTCAAGGGTGTGGAATGTCTTTTCTGTGCAGGTGTCGATGTATATCAGTGTTGAGGGTGTATATTATATCACAGGTGTTGAGGTGAATTGGTGTTGAATGACACAAGTGTTGATGTATATCTGCGTGAAGGTGTATCAGTGTTCAGGGTGTATCGTGTAGAGGTGTACCCGTGTTCAGGGTGTATATTGTATCTCAGGTGTTGAAGGTGTATCAGTGTGGAGGTGTATCAGTGTTGAGGGTGTATCGGTGTGAAGGTGTATCGTGTTGAGGGTGTATATTATATCACAGGTGTGGAGGTGTATTAGTGTTGAGGGTGTATGGGTGTGAAGGTGTATCATTTTGAGGGTGTCTATTGTATCACAGGTGTTGAGGGTGTATAAGTGTGGAGGTGTATCAGTGTTGAGGGTGTATCGGTGTGAAGGTGTATCGTGTTGAGGGTATATACTGTATCACAGGTGTTGAGGGTGTATCAGTGTGAAGGTGTATTGTGTTGAGGGTGTATATTGTATCACAGATGTTGAGGGTGTATCGTGTGGAGGTGTATCGTGTTGAGGGTGTTTATTATATCACAGGTGTGGAGGTGTATCAGTGTTGAGGATGTATGGGTGTGAAGGTGTATCATTTTGAGGGTGTATATTGTATCACAGGTGTTGAGGGTGTATAAGTGTGGAGGTGTATCAGTGTTGAGGGTGTATCAGTGTGAAGGTGTATCGTGTTGAGGGTATATACTGTGTCACAGGTGTTGAGGGTGTATCAGTGTTGAGGGTGTATCAGTGTGAAGGTGTATTGTGTTGAGTGTGTATATTGTATCACAGATGTTGAGGGTGTATCAGTGTGGAGGTGTATCGTGTTGAGGGTGTATATTGTATCACAGGTGTTGAGGGTGTATCAGTGTGGAGGTGTATCAGTTTGAAGGTGTATCGTGTTTAAGGTGTATATTGTATCACAGGTGTTGAGGGTGTATCAGTGTGGGTGTATCATGTTGAGGTGTATATTGTATCACAGGTGTTGAGGGTGTATCAGTGTGGAGGTGTTTCATGTTGAGGGTGTATATTGTATCACAGGTGTTGAGGGTGTATATTGTTTGTATCTGCAGATGTTCACCAGCTGTCCTGCTGAATGCTGCCGCAGAGCTCTGGTCCAGGCCATTTACAGCACAGACCAAATATCAGAGGAGCTGGACTCAGCCTCAATTACTCAACACACAAATGCTGCCAACAGCAGGAGCAGGGTACTGAACTCTGAACTCTGACCATGCACACACACGCACACACACACCATTACACTATACACACTCACCACACACACACACCATCACACTACACACACACTCACCACACTACACACACACTCACCACACACACACACCATTACACTACACACACTCACCACGCACACAAAATTACACTACACACACACACACACCATTACACTATACACACTCAACACACACACACCATTACACTACACACACACACGCACACACACACACACACACACACACACACCATTACACTACACACACACTCACCACACACACACACCATTACACTACACACACACACACACACACACACACACACACAACACACCATTACACTACACACAAGTTTGTGGGTGTTTGAGGGTATTGATGTTGTTTTTTTGGGGTCTCTTTGTTTGCGTTGTTTGTGGTGTTTGTGGGGCATTGATGTTGTGTTTTTAGGGTGTCTAGGTTTGTGTTGTTTGTGGGTGTTGATGTTGTTTTTTTGGGGTCTCTTGGTTTGCGTTGTTTGTGGTGTTTGTGGGGCATTGATGTTGTGTTTTTAGGGTGTCTGGGTTTGTGTTGTTTGTGGGTGTTGATGTTTTGTTTTTGTGGTGTCTGGGTTTGTGTTGTTTGTGGGGCATTGATGTTGTGTTTGTGGGGTGTCTGGGTTTGTGTTGTTTGTGGGGCATTGATGTTGTGTTTTTGGGGTGTCTGGGTTTGTGTTGTTTGTGGGGCATTGATGTTGTGTTTTTGGGGTGTCTGGGTTTGTGTTGTTTGTGCTGTTTGGGGGTATTGATGTTGTGTTTTTGGGGTCTCTGGGTTTGTGTTGTTTGTGCTGTTTGGGGGTATTGATGTTGTGTTTTTGGGGTCTCTGGGTTTGTGTTGTTTGTGGTGTTTGGGGTTATTGATGTTGTGTTTTTGGGGTCTCTGGGTTTGTGTTGTTTGTGAGTGTTTGAGGGGTATTGATGCTGTGTTTTTGGGGTCTCTGGGGCAGGTGGTCCCCACAGCGCTGGTTGTCCTGAAGGCGGCGTGCTCTCTGCAGGAGGCCGAGGCACGGCTTGCAGAGCATGCTGTCATCAGAGACGCTGTGGAGGCCTGCCTCACCATGCCCACCTGCCCAGGGACCACAACCCCAACCACAGAGTGACCACTCTGAGACCACAGCCAGGACCACAGAGTGACCACTCTGAGACCACACCCCCAACAACAGAGCGACCACTCTGAGACCACAGCCAGGACCAGAGAGTGACCACTCTGAGACCACACCCCTGACAACAGAGTGACCACTCTGAGACCACAACCCTGACCACAGAGTGACCACTCTGAGACCACAACCCTGACCACAGAGTGACCGCTCTGAGACCACAACCCTGACAGCAGAGTGATCACTCTGAGACCACAACCCTGACCACAGAGTGACCACTCTTAGACCACAACCTTGACCACAGAGTGACCGCTCTGAGACCACAACCCTGACCACAGAGTGACCACTCTGAGACCACAGCCAGGACCAGAGAGTGACCGCTCTGAGACCACACCCCCAACCACAGAGTGACCGCTCTGAGACCACACTCCCGACCACAGAGTGACCACTCTGAGGCCTCAACCAGGACCAGAGAGTGACCGCTCTGAGGCCACAACCCTGACCAGAGAGTGACCGTAGGGTGGCCACTCAAAAGCAGTTATGACAGTATGAAGCCAATACGCAGAAAGGTGAGCCCAGGGATCCTCTCCCCCACACTACCCCAGAGGACCCTGCAGGGAGGTGGGACGTTTTCAGCTGCTTTGCCCACAGCCTTCACATTGAGTCAGTCACTGAGTAAACCCTGCATTTCCCACTGTGCCTGCACTTTCAGTCCCCACCTCAAAACCCCTCAAAACCCATTCAGATGTACATAATACACCGTCAGCTGTGAATGCAAGAAATAAAGAGCTGACTCAAATGTGTACCTGAAAGTGGCCCAGACTGGCTCTGCTCTAACAAAGTCAGTTAACACTTATTCAAGTATGACTTCAGTCTTCTCAAATTTAGATTCATTTATGAAAATATTTTTTCCACTTTGACAGAATTAAATTTGTTGATTTTTGTTGAATATTGACCAAAAATCCATATTAAATGTATCTTGATTCAATTTTGTGGCGTAATAAAATGCAAGAAAATAAAAGGGGGTGAATTCTTTCTGAAGAAATTGCGACATTGCAGTGAAATGCACGCTCAATTTGACATGCTGTTATTGTACAGATGTAGTAATAAACATCATGCAAAAACTCCTTGTTCTTTAAAACCTGACCAATAAAGACCAATAATTAATTCAGTGTGCTGGTGTGACAGTGTGTGTTAGTATGAGTATGTGTGTGTGCGACATTAATGTTTCAGCCTGGGGTGTTGCTCCCGTCTGCCGTAGTGTGTGCTACCTGTCACAGCTCTGTCTCTGCGCATCGGTACACACACACTGCCGCATATCACTCTGCAGTATTCACACTACCTTTGCATTGTTGCACCACCTGCCTTTTGTGAGGAAACCACAACCACAGCAGTGAAAGAAAAGATAACAGCAGCTCTTGTATGTGGGCTGGCAGACTCTATCATGTGTTCTGGGAGAGCGGTCTCGGTGTTACTTTGGGTGAGCGCTCTCTGTGTTACTTTGGGTGAGCGCTCTCTGTGTTACTTTGGGCGAGCGCTCTCTGTGTTACTTTGGGTGAGCGGTCTCTGTGTTACTTTAGGTGAGCGCTCTCTGTGTTACTTTGGGCGAGCGCTCTCTGTGTTACTTTGGGCGAGCGCTCTCGGTGTTTCTTTGGATGAGCACTCTCGGTGTTACTTTGGGTGAGCGGTCTCTGTGTTACTTTAGGTGAGCGCTCTCTGTGTTACTTTGGGCGCGCTCTCTGTGTTACTTTGGGTGAGCGCTCTCTGTGTTAGTTTGGGCGAGCGCTCTCTGTGTTAGTTTGGGCAGCGCTCTGTGTTACTTTAGGCGAGCGCTCTCTGTGTTCTGTGTTTGGGTGAGCACTCTGTGTTACTTTGGGTGAGCGCTCTCTGTGTTACTTTGGGTGAGCGGTCTCTGTGTTACTTTAGGTGAGCACTCTCTGTGTTACTTTAGGTGAGCACCCTCTGTGTTACTTTGGGCGAGCTCTCTGTGTTACTTTAGGTGAGCGCTCTCTGTGTTACTTTAGGTGAGCACTCTCTGTGTTACTTTGGGCGAGCGCTCTCTGTGTTACTTTGGGTGAGCGGTCTCTGTGTTACTTTAGGTGAGCACTCTCTGTGTTACTTTGGGCGAGCGCTCTCTGTGTTACTTTAGGTGAGCGCTCTCTGTGTTACTTTGGGCGAGCGCTCTCTGTGTTAGTTTGGGTGAGCGCTCTCTGTGTTACTTTGGGCGAGCGCTCTCTGTGTTACTTTGGGCGAGCGCTCTCTGTGTTAGTTTGGGTGAGCGCTCTCTGTGTTACTTTGGGCGAGCGCTCTCTGTGTTACTTTAGGCGAGCGCTCTCTGTGTTACTTTAGGTGAGCACTCTCGGTGTTACTTTGGGTGAGCGCTCTCGGTGTTTCTTTGGATGAGCGCTCTCTGTGTTACTTTGGGTGAGCGCTCTCTGTGTTACTTTGGGTGAGCGCTCTCTGTGTTACTTTGGGCGAGCGCTCTCTGTGTTAGTTTGGGTGAGCGCTCTCTGTGTTACTTTGGGTGAGCGCACTCTGTGTTACTTTGGGTGAGCGCTCTCTGTGTTACTTTGAGAGTTTGGGAATTCATTCCTACATTTTTTAAAAGAATAAATGTTGATTCTTTTTCCAGATTATTTGAAATGTTTTAGAAGATTCTTTAGAAGATCATATGATTGATTGAAATGATTTGATTGATTGAAATTAAATTACAAAAAATACTTTATTAAAATTACTAAAGTACAGTTCCAAATTTGCAACCGGACATCATTTAAAAATAATGAAGAATTCCTAAATACTGGAATACAGCATATTTTTCTTACATGTTATCATGTTATGACGGAATGTAATATTGTATTTAATAGCATGAGAGGGCAGTTAAATAGTTATGAATGACAATGTGGCCCTCCATATAACCCCCCCCCATCTCTGATTTGATGGCAAACAGTTCCTTCCAGTTTGCTATTTCAGAACACTCCTCCTCCAGTCTGCTCAGAGATGGACCACTGAAAACAGGGTGACCCCAATGAAAACAAAACCCATATTTTCTCAAACTCTTAAATACTTAGATTGCCAAACAGATTGCCAGATAAACATAAGCAAACAAAAATAACATTAAAACTGAAATGACACACATGTGCTTCTAAGATACTGTCAGAAGTACAGCCTGGTTTGTATTATTTGTCTTGTCTGTGAATAAGGCACATACTTAATCTCCCTGATAAGTTCCATCCCTGTTATGATCCTCATCTCCATGGTGACAGGGGCACTCAGGGCTGGGTCTCATACTGTGTCTCTGTGGCGATGTAGAAGTCCTCCAGCAGGTACTGCAGGTGCTCGAAGGTGGGCCGGTCCTCGGGCTCCTCCCTCCAGCAGCGCAGCATCACATCGTACAGCTCTCTGGGACAGTGGTCCGGACAGGGCATCCGGTACCGCCGGTCCAGGTTCCGGATCACCTCCGGATTTGTCATACCTGTCTCGGCACGGTAATGGTTGTATCTTTAACAGGTGAAGAATCTCAAAACCCAACCATGAAGAGCCAGAGGCTTCCAGGTCAGTTGAGGATTGTGGAATGCAGGTAAAAACACCTCAAACCCGCAGGCAGAGGTTTATAAATAACTAAGAGTTTGAGAATGACCCTCTGAACATGACTATACTAGATCTGATTGAGTAAGGGGTCCACAACACCTGTACAGCACCTACAGCCAATAAGAACAGCAGTCTTACAGTAACAGGAGTGCGGGAGAGGGCCTTTTTTATAAGAATGCATGTGAGGTGTTTGGCTTCTCTCTCCTTACCTGGGTAAGGTACTCTTCCATATGTGACAATCTCCGTCAACAGAACGCCAAAGGACCACACGTCAGACTTTATGGTGAAGGTGCCGAAGTTTATGGCCTCTGGTGACGTCCATTTGATGGGAAACTTCGCCCCTGAACAGACACAATGAGTCAGATGCCTGAGTGCGTCAGAAACACGAAACACCTCCATGAGCTTCTCAGGCCCACAATCTGCTATTTTAAGTAATTCATTAATCACAAGTTTTAGAAAAATGTAAATACAGTACAGTGTGAAGGCATGCCTGTCTTTGGCCTCAAGACTAAAGCAAGTCTGTACAATTATAACACAGTGTTTGTGTGCAGCTTTCAGTGTCAAGTCACCTTCATTGCCATCCTATCCATACACAACACGCTGTACACAGTGGATCCATACACAGCACACTGTACACAGTGGAGTCAATTACTGCTTCTCCTGTCCCACAGCGCAGGATTCAGGACAGGAAGACTAACAGCTGAGCATTAGGGCGGCACACCACAATAAACGTATACATTTTTCCTCATACATGTACAGTGTAGCTGTAGGAGGGTGTTTTACCTTCCTGAGCAGTGTACTCGGACTCAATGATCCTGGCCAGACCAAAGTCGGCGATTTTGCAGTGCAGAGTTTCAGATACCAGGACGTTAGCGGCGCGCAGGTCCCGATGGATGTAGTTATTGCGCTCAATGTAGGCCATGCCCTCTGCGATCTGCAGGCCATTTCACACACAACACCTTATCAATGGCCATTACAGCCTCTTTCTGCAGACAATCCAGTGTGTTTACACATCTGAGCATCAGCGTTCTTGTGAGCCTCAGCAGACATGTCGCAATATGTTCTGCAAACCTCAAACTGATATTATTGGAGAGGAAGTGAATCTGTGGCGACCACCCCCGCCCCTGCAGCACCGCCTGTGTGAAGTGGTTTGGACAGGATATGCAGTGTCTTGAGAAGCAAAACATGTTACATACGTCTCTCAGGCATGGAAAATCGCATCACTTCCTGTCCGGATGTTAATGTGTTAATATGTTAATGTGTTAATGAGTCATGGGGGGCGCGAGAGATAAAGAGTGGTAAACATGATCTTCAACAACTGACCACAAACCCGATCACTGCCATCACCACCCAATTACTTGCACATTCACAAGTACTTTCTCTAAAAAGTCAACAATTTCACCAAATAAAATTATTTTGTTAACATACTTAACCACCCAGTATCACAATGCTCGATGGTTTTATGTGTGTTTTATATTTCATCAGTCCTGCTTTTCTGTGACGCAGAGCCGGTGTGAGAGTAAGGTGTTTGATTTGTGAAGTGCTTCAGGGTGGAGAGGCAGACGACGGGCCTGACCTGAGCGGCCATGTCAATAAGCTTGGGCAGCATGAGCCGGTTCCCCTCATCCGTCTTCAGAAAGTCAAGCAGACTCCCTTCAGCAGAGCAAAACACAGAGAACACAGGGAACACACGAACACAGAGAACACAGAGAATACCGAGAACACAGAGAACACAGGGAACACACGAACACAGAGAACACAGGGAATACCGAGAACACAGAGAACACAGAGAACACAAACACAGAGAGCACAAAGAATTTAGAGAGCATAGAGAGCATAGAGAACACAGAGAACACAAACACAGAGAACACAGATAACACACAAACACAGAGAATATACAACCACAGGGAACACACGAACACAGAGAACACAGAGAGCAATAGATAACACATAACCACAGAGAATATACAACCACAGGGAACACACGAACACAGAGAACACAGAGAGCAATAGATAACACATAGCCACAGAGAATATACAACCACAGGGAACACAAGATAAAGAATGGGATTCACATTAGACTGGAAATCTTATACAACTTATATATCTATATAATATATTATCTCATATAACTTGTATTAACTATCTATATACTATATTGTCTTATATAACTGGTACTCAGGTCCAGACTTTGGACCTCCCCTGTGGATGCTGGTATTTGAAGTGCAGTTCCAAGCCCTGAATTACAACAGGCTGTTAGTTGCTCTTAATTACACATATGTAATGTGGTTAGAGATGATATGCCGTCTTATGTGACAATCTGTATTTTACAGTCCAAGGTAGCAATGGCACTGGAAAGGGGGGGCGGGGGGCCACGGCCACCCTGATACAATCGCTGCCCCCCCCACTGCCCCCCCCCCAGTGGTATATGTATAATATGCGCTGGCCCCCCCACTGCCCCCACTGCCCCCAGTGGTATATGTATAATATGCGCTGGCCCCCTGCTGCCCCCACTGCCCCCCAGTGGTATATGTATAATATGCTGGCCCCCCACTGCCCCCAGTGCCTGGCCCCCCACTGCCCCCAGTGGTATAGTGGTGGCCCCCACTGCCCCCATGCCCCCCAGTGGTATATGTATAATATGCGCTGGCCCCCCACTGCCCCCCCTCAGTGGTATTTGTATAATATGCGCTGGCCCCCCCACTGCCCCCAGTGGTATATGTATAATATGCGCTGGCCCCCCCCCCCATATAATATGCGCTGGCCCCCACTGCCCCCCAGTGGTATATGTATAATACTGCCCCCCAGTGGTATATGTATAATATGCGCTGCCCCCCCCCCCTGCCCCCCAGTGGTATATGTATAATATGCGCTGGCCCCCACTGCCCCCCCCAGTGGTATATGTATAATATGCGCTGGCCCCCTGCCCCCTGCCCCCACTGCCCCCCAGTGGTATATGTATAATATGCGCTGGCCCCCACTGCCCCCAGTGGTATATGTATAATATGCGCTGGCCCCCCCACTGCCCCCCAGTGGTATATGTATAATATGCGCTGGCCCCCCTGCCCCCCCAGTGGTATATGTATAATATGCGCTGGCCCCACTGCCCCCAGTGGTATATGTATAATATGCGCTGGCCCCCACTGCCCCCCCAGTGGTATATGTATAATATGCGCTGGCCCCCCTGCCCCCCCCAGTGGTATATGTATAATATGCGCTGGCCCCCCCACTGCCCCCCCCAGTGGTATATGTATAATATGCGCTGGCCCCCCACTGCCCCCAGTGGTAGTATATATAATATGCGCTGGCCCCCCACTGCCCCCCCCAGTGGTATATGTATATATGCGCTGGCCCCCCACTGCCCCCCCCAGTGGTATATGTATAATATGCGCTGCCCCCCCACTGCCCCCCAGTGGTATATGTATAATATGCGCTGGCCCCCTGCCCCCCAGTGGTATATGTATAATATGCGCTGGCCCCCCACTGCCCCCCAGTGGTATATGTATAATATGCGCTGGCCCCCCTGCCCCCCAGTGGTATATGTATAATATGCTGGCCTGGCCCCCCCCCCCACTGCCCCCCAGTGGTATATGTATAATATGCGCTGGCCCCCCACTGCCCCCCCCAGTGGTATATGTATAATATGCGCTGGCCCCCCCACTGCCCCCCCCAGTGGTATATGTATAATATGCGCTGGCCTCCCCCCCAGTGGTATATGTATAATATGCGCTGGCCCCCACTGCCCCCCAGTGGTATATGTATAATATGCGCTGGCCCCCCCCCAGTGGTATATGTATAATATGCGCTGGCCCCCCACTGCCCCCTCAGTGGTATATGTATAATATGCGCTGGCCCCCCCCCCCCCCCCCCCCAGTGGTATATGTATAATATGCGCTGGCCCCCCAGTGGTATATGTATAATATGCGCTGGCCCCCCCACTGCCCCCCCCCAGTGGTATATGTATAATATGCTTGGCCTCCCCCCCCCAGTGGTATATGTATAATATGCTGGCCCCCACCCCCCCCCAGTGGTATAGTGGTAGTGGTATATGTATAATATGCGCTGCAACCCCCACTGCCCCCCAGTGGTATATGTATAATATGCGCTGGCCCCCACTGCCCCCCAGTGGTATATGTATAATATGCGCTGGCCCCCGCTGCCTGGCCCCCCACTGCCCCCCAGTGGTATATGTATAATATGCGCTGGCCCCCCCCCCCAGTGGTATATGTATAATATGCGCTGGCCCCCCCACTGCCCCCCCCCAGTGGTATATGTATAATATGCGCTGGCCCCCCCAGTGGTATATGTATAATATGCGCTGGCCCCCCACTGCCCCCCAGTGGTATATGTATAATATGCGCTGGCCCCCACTGCCCCCCCCCCCCAGTGGTATATGTATAATATGCGCTGGCCCCCCACTGCCCCCCCCCCCAGTGGTATATGTATAATATGCGCTGGCCCCCACTGCCCCCAGTGGTATATGTATAATATGCGCTGGCCCCCCACTGCCCCCCCAGTGGTATATGTATAATATGCGCTGGCCCCCACTGCCCCCCAGTGGTATATGTATAATATGCGCTGGCCCCCACTGCCCCCTGCCCCCCCCAGTGGTATATGTATAATATGCGCTGGCCCCCCCCACTGCCCCCCCACTGCCCCCCCTGCCCCCCCCCCAGTGGTATATGTATAATATGCGCTGGCCCCCACTGCCCCCTCAGTGGTATATGTATAATATGCTTCCGGTCAGGTAATTAGTAACTGTAAAATAAGAAACCAAAGTATAACAGTATGTGATTCCTTAACTGTCATATTGACATAGTTTTCAACTAGCCTATATACTACAACAGCATAACAGCATTCCTGAAATTCAGTTATGGCTTTTGGTTTTGGTGCCACCCCAAGATTTTCAGTGACCTCATCTGGCCACCCCTATGAAACATTTCTGGCCGCCACTGCAAGGCACATAAAGGAAGTGTTTCATTCTCTTATTGAGCTATGAGGCAACTCTTTATCTAAACAGTGCTATAGAAGATACAAACAGACTGAGTTCAAATCTGCACTACATATCCCACAATGCAGCTTACCATTAGCCATGAACTCTGTGACGATGTAGATGGGCTTCTTGGTAACGACAGCATACAGACGCACCAGCCGGTCATGCTGCAGCTGCTTCATCAGGTTGGCCTCCTGCAGGAAGGCCTCTGGCTCCATGCTGCCCTCCTTCAGCGTCTTTATCGCCACCTTCTGGTTATTCTTATAATATCCTTCAACAAGAACACACACTCTGTCACTGCCTTCAACAAGAACACACACTCAATCACTGCCTTCAACAAGAACACAGCCTGTAGCTCTACCGCTCAGAGTGTACATGTTGGTTTCTCTCTGAGCGGTGTGAAACACTGATGCCCCTTATGAGATGCCAGCCCAGTGGCATGAATCCAGAGCTCTGAATCTTGAATAAGGATCTGGCATAAGATACTGCACACACAAGCCCCCTGTAGAATGGTTTAGAATAGCTGAGTGTGTATAAAAGGAGTTCTGTGTGAGTTGTAGTGTTAGTTGAAATAATAATAGGAATAAGAAGCAGAATAGCGCTCACCCATCCAAACCTCTCCAAACTGCCCGGCTCCCAGCTTTTTCACCAGCTTCAGGGTCTCGCGAGGGATCTCCCAGCTGTCCTGGGCCCAGGGGGTTTGGGGCGTCACACATTTACATGGAGCCATCAGCTTCTGACAGAGCCCATCTGCACTCCCTGGAAGAAAGAGGGGAGCCAGGAAAACTACATCAGAGGGAGGAGGAGAGAGACACACCCCAAACTACCCAATCAGAGAGAGAGGAGGAGAGACATACACCCCAAACTACCCAATCAGAGAGAGAGGAGGAGAGATACACACCCCAAACTACCCAATCAGAGAGAGAGGAGACAGACACACCCCAAACTACCCAATCAGAGAGAGAGGAGGAGAGAGACATACACCCCAAACTACCCAATCAGAGAGAGAGGAGACAGACACACCCCAAACTACTCAATCAGAGAGAGAGGAGACAGACACAACCCAAACTACCCAATCAGAGAGAGAGGAGGAGAGAGACACACCCCAAACTACCCAATCAGAGAGAGAGGAGACAGACACACCCCAAACTACCCAATCAGAGAGAGAGGAGGAGAGAGACACACCCCAAACTACCCAATCAGAGAGAGAGGAGGAGAGAGACATACACCCCAAACTACCCAATCAGAGAGAAAGGAGACAGACACACCCCAAACTACTCAATCAGAGAGAGAGGAGACAGACACAACCCAAACTACCCAATCAGAGAGAGAGGAGGAGAGAGACAAACCCCAAACTACCCAATCAGAGAGAGAGGAGACAGACACACCCCAAACTACCCAATCAGAGAGAGAGGAGGAGAGAGACACACCCCAAACTACCCAATCAGAGAGAGAGGAGGAGAGAGACACACCCCAAACTACCCAATCAGAGAGAGAGGAGACAGACACACCCCAAACTACCCAATCAGAGAGAGAGGAGGAGAGACATACAGAGAGGAGGAGAGAGACACACCCCAAACTACCCAATCAGAGAGAGAGGAGGAGAGAGACACACCCCAAACTACCCAATCAGAGAGAGAGGAGGAGAGACACCCCCAAACTACCCAATCAGAGAGAGAGGAGGAGAGAGACACACCCCAAACTACCCAATCAGAGAGAGAGGAGGAGAGACACACCCCAAACTACCCAATCAGAGAGAGAGGAGGGAGAGAGACACACCCCAAACTACCCAATCAGAGAGAGAGGAGAGAGAGACACACCCCAAACTACCCATTCAGAGAGAGGAGGAGAGAGACACACCCCAAACTACCCAATCAGAGAGAGAGGAGAGAGAGACACACCCCAAACCCTCACATGTGACTTCATTCCTCAGATGCATAACCAGGCACACTGCAGTAGGTTTATATGTAAATAGGTTTATTAGAGTCTTTCATATTATTTCATATGAGTTGTGTGCCAAAACAGAATGCTAATGTTTTAAAATTGCCTGTTGTGTCCATCAATTTGTTCCAGTTATTACATATGCTTTTATTGTTTCATTGTGAAACATAAATCAACTAAATTTAATTATCCACACGTGTGTGTGTGCGCATTTGTGTGTATAAGTGAGTGCATGTGCGTGTGTGTATGTATGTGTGTAGGTGTGTGTGTGTATGCATGTGTGTGTGTGTATTGTGTGTGTGTATGCCTGTGTGTGTGTGCAGGTGTGTATGCCTATGTGTGTGTGTGTGAGTGTGTGTTTAGGTGTGTGTGTGTGTGTGTGTGTGAGTGTGTGTAGGTGTGTGTGTGTGAGTGTGTGTGTAGGTGTGTGTGTGTGTGAGAGTGTGTGTGTGTGTGTGTGTGAGTGTGTGTGTATTGTGTGTGTGTGTATGCATGTGTGTGTGTGACTGTGTGTGTGTGTGTGAGTGTGTGTGTGTGTGTGTGCAGGTGTGTGTGACTGTGTGTGTGTAGGTGTGTGTGTGTGAGTGTGTGTGTGCAGGTGTGTATGCCTGTGTGTGTGTGAGTATGTGTGTGTGTGTGTGTGTGTGTGTGTGTGAGTGCGTGTGTAGGTGTGTGTGTGTGTGTGTGTGTGTGTGTGTGTAGGTGTGTGTATGTGTGTGAGTGTGTGTGTGTGTGTGTGTGTAGGTGTGTGTGTGTGAGTGTGAGTGTGTGTGTGTGTGTGTGTAGGTGTGTGTGTGTGTGTGTAGGTGTGTGTGTGTGTGTGTGTGAGTGTGTGTGTGTGTGTGTAGGTGTGTGTGTGTGTCTTACGGGAGTAGTGCTTCACCAGGTCCTTCAGGGTGGGGAAAGTGGCCTTGGGGGAAACGTAGAAACCACCGTTATCCATAGAGCGGATTTTATAGTGTTTCACAACGTCTCCATGATCTTGCACCTTGTCTCTGATAGACAAGGAGAAAGCCCCTGCAAATGCATGAATGACATCATCATCATCATCATCATCATCATCATCATCATCATCTTCATCATGCTCATGGCCCCTGCAGCACCTCCCCCGCCCCCGCAGCCTGCCCCCACAGCACAGCTGTTACCTTTGCTGGTCTCGCTCTCCCTGATCAGGAACGCTCCTGCTTTATTCCCTGGAGCCAGGAGGAGGCGCTCTGTCTCCCTGCGGCTCAGATTCTTAAAGAACCACCTGTAACACATACGCACACATGCACACACACACACACACACACACACACACACACACACACACACACACACACACACACACACACACACACACACTTATATGAATTCAAGTGTCATCTTCACAGACTCTAACCACTGGTCTGTGAACATGGCCCAAGCTACCAAATATGAGAACATGTAGCTGGCACTTACAGCTCAAGTGTGGGATTGTCTGGACCAGTCGTTGATATTTAAGAATTTTAGCATAAAACGCCTGCTGCAAAACTATCTAATAATGTTCTGGCAACTAAAAATTGTTATCTGGGATATGTGCATTTAATGTCTGGCACACCCAATCCTCCTTTATGTTGACTATGGAAAATTGTACCATGAGTTGTGCAGGCTCTTAAATGAATAAATACAGTGATTATTTGTTCATTTATCCAAAGCGACTCACAGTTGATTAGGCTAACCAAGGCCAATCCCCCCCTGGGAGCAATGTGGGGTTAAGGGCCTTGTGCAGGCGCCCAACAGCAATGGTGTTCTTGTTGTGGCTAGACTGGGGTTTGAATGAAATTCAGGTGTCCCAGTCAATTACCTTGGCCATTAGACTACAGGCTTGTTACCACCTGACCACTTTCTTCCATGGTAGATGGCATACTTTAGGCAGCACTACTTCTCTGAGAGTGTCCAATTTCATAATGGGGGTAGAGGAGATGAGTCAATGAAGTGAGTCTGGATGGGTTCTCCTTGGTGATCTCATCACCTTTTCCCTTCCGTTCACCAGCAACACTGAATTATACAACACTGGATAATGCTAGTGGTTTTTCCCACTTGACCTCTCATAAAAAAAAACCATTAAGAATCTTTTATCTCCAATCCTGACAACTCCAAAAAATGATCCATCGTGGAGCGTATGTTTAATCATGGTCTCTTGAAAGCCCAGCACAGGGGTCAGGGGAAAGCTGAGCGGAGGAGCACGTTGGCTAACCCTCGCTTAATCACGGACACACAGCTAACGGCACTCACCTCTCCCCCTCCAGGGTGTCCAGCCGGGCCACATACGTACGCGGGATGTACCCCTCCTGCCCAGTGACCAGCGACTTTGCCAGCCACCAATCCCCTTTCCTGGAACACAATCAATCACAGCTGACCAAGCATTTAGCTCGCCTTCAGCGCCTCCTAAACTCAAGTAGCCAATAGCTACTGTGGCCTGATGATGTCACTATGATGTCACTCTGATGGAGATGACAGCAGGTCAGGCCTCTGCAGACAATAATCTTTAGACCTGCACAGACATGTGTAGTACTGTGCAGCAGGGCTAAATAGGCAGCTAATACTGAAGCACAGTGTGAGCTGGCCACTAGCCCTGCTCTGTGCTACAGTGTGAGCTGGCTAGCCCTGCTCTGTGCTACTGTGTGAACTGGCTGGCTAGCCCTGCTCTGTGCTACAGTGTGAGCTGGCTAGCCCTGCTCTGTGCTACTGTGTGAGCTGGCTGGCTAGCCCTGCTCTATGCTACAGAGTTAGCTGGCTAGCCCTGCTCTGTGCTACTGTGTGAGCTGGCTGGCTAGCCCTGCTCTGTGCTACAGTGTGAGCTGGCTGGCTAGCCCCGCTCCGTGCTACAGTGTGAGCTGGCTAGCCCCGCTCTGTGCTACAGTGTGAGCTGGCTAGCCCCGCTCTGTGCTACAGTGCGAGTTAGCTGGCTAGTCCTGCTCTGTTCTACAGTGTGAGCTGGCTGGCTAGCTCTGCTCTGTGCTACAGTGTGAGCTGGCTAGCCCCGCTCTGTGCTACAGTGCGAGCTGGCTGGCCTTTCCTCCACTACCGTACTGGAATACAGGAAGAGGAAGGATGACATGGCATGAAATAAGTATTGGAACACATCCATCATATTAAAAATCCAGCATAAGGTACTTGGAGAGTCAAAGGTTGTTGCCCCCTATGTGGGAGGAGGAAATATGACATACTTAAATATACTTACTCAATAATTATCTTCAGTTTTTCCCCTTTTTGAAAAGGAAGATCATGATCGTTCACTGGGCTGAAATCACATTGAGCAAGGACAATGTCCTTCTCTGAAAGAAAAAACATGATTTAAGGCAAGAAAATAAATGAATGTTGGATTTTTTTCAGCATACACTTTTCATATAGAAATGAAAAAATGAATATGACAAAAATTATTACACTGAAAGTTTGTAAATTAATACATGACATTGCTAAACACTCACCATGAAAAATAAATAAATTGTGTGAGTATTAATATCTCTGATGTCACATCATGGGCTGTGTGAGTATTAATGTCTCTGATGTCACATCATGGGCTGTGTGAGTATTAATATCTCTGATGTCACATCATGGGCTGTGTGAGTATTAATGTCTCTGATGTCACATCATGGGCTGTGTGAGTATTAATATCTCTGATGTCACATCATGGGCTGTGTGAGTGTGAGTATTAATATCTCTGATGTCACATCATGGGCTGTGTGAGTATTAATATCTCTGATGTCACATCATGGGCTGTGTGAGGTGTGAGTATTAATATCTCTGATGTCACATCATGGGCTGTGTGAGTATTAATATCTCTGATGCCACATCATGGGCTGTGTGAGTATTAATATCTCTGATGTCACATCATGGGCTGTGTGAGTATTAATATCTCTGATGTCACATCATGGGCTGTGTGAGTATTAATATCTCTGATGTCACATCATTGGCTGTGTGAGATGTCTGATACCTGGCAGTGGGGGGCCCAGTCTGTGCTCCAGTGAGGCCTGCAGGTATTACAATAAAACACAAGCACATCAGAATACTACAATAAAACAAAAACAGGGGCAGCCTGTAGTCCAGTGGCTAAGGTACATGACTGGGACCCCTGTGGTTGGTGGCTGAAGCCCCAGTCTAGCCACAGCAAGAACACCACTGCTGTTGGGCCCCTGCACAAGGCCCCCAACCCCACAGTGCCCCCAGGGGGGACTGGCCCCGGTGAGTCTAATCAACCATGAGCTTCTTTGGATAAAAGCATCTGCTAAATGACTGTAATGCAAAAACCCATCAGAATATTCAAATAAAACATAACCATATCAGAATATTCAGATAAAACAAACACATCAGAATACTCAGATACATAAAAATCACCTCAAAATATTTATTTATAACATGAAAACTTCAAAATACTAATATAAAAAACTGATTTCTTGAATCAACTTGGAATTTTAAAAATGTAAATGAGAAGCAACTACACTTTCCCCAGAAAAAACTACACTTTGTTAATTTAGATGTAATTTCAGTTCTGTGGTGTGTGAATGACAGGTCGGAGGTTCTGTACCCCAGGCAGTCCGTTCAGTGGGGTGGAGTCAGGGTCTGGCCCCGTGGGAGTCTCGGGCGGCGGTCTGGCATCTCGCCTGCGTGTCAAAGCACTGTACGCTGAACCCATCCTGTGCAACAGCACAATCACATCACAAACAGGCCCCAAATATGTTATATTCACATCACAAACAGGCCCCAAATATGTCACAAACACATCACAAACAGGCCCCAAACATGTCACAAACACATCACAAACAGGCCCCAAACATGTCACAAACACATCGCAAACAGGCCCCAAATATGTCACAAACACATCACAAACAGGCCCCAAACATGTCACAAACACATCACAAACAGGCCCCAAACATGTCACAAACACATCACAAACAGGCCCCAAACATGTCACAAACACATCACAAACAGGCCCCAAACATGTCACAAACACATCACAAACAGGCCCCAAACATGTCACAAACACATCACAAACAGGCCCCAAACATGTCACAAACACATCACAAACAGGCCCCAAATATGCCACAATCACATCACAAACAGGCCCCAAATATGTCACCAACACATCACAAACAGGCCCCAAACATGTCACAAACACATCACAAACAGGCCCCAAACATGTCACAAACACATCACAAACACACAGCCCAAAGATCAAACGGTATTTAACATAAAAAGTATGTAATGAGCATGCCCGGGTCCAGACAGTCAACATCATTACTTCATTAGAGACATGGAGTCTGACATGTATGAAATTAAATCTGTCATTTGTGAAATCACGCTTGTATTTGCAAAAAGAAAGTTCTGCCAACAGTGTTTACATAGTGTAAATCATATTACTTTTAACTACTTCGCACAACAAAATGAAAGTTGTGATTTAAATACATAATCTGTGGTTAAAAAAATAAAAATATAGGATTAATGTAAATCCAAGTGTGAGTGCATGTGTACTTGCATGTGTGTATGAGTGTATGTGAGTGTGTTCATGATCTCACCTTCTGTCCACCTCTTGGTCAGGGCCAGTTCAGAACCACATGATCTTAGAAAACCAAATCTGGATTATTAACATTATTAGCAAAGGCTACATTTTTACAGCACTTCTGTACATACATATATATAAGAGTAAGAGAAGCTTGTGACTGTTCATATGCTCAGCAAATATTTCATGGACATTGATTTTACTTTTTATTGAATATTTCCTTTGTTACATCATTGAATGTGAATAGATTTGGACTATATTATAAAAAAAGAGAAAAGCATGTTATCATAATGATGTCAGGACGTTTCAAGGTTAATCCCTTTATGTCTTTGTTAACCGTTAATCTGTAGCACAAACTGTACAATATTGCCAGATGCTACAGATTAAGGTTCCTATTCAGTATGTATTCACATGTTTAACTTAATTATCATATGTGCTTGTGAGATTTAAAACATATATTTTATTTTCCTTCATTAAATATGACTTACGAAATGATTGACTTAGAAATTAATTTTGACCGGGCGGCCACATGAGCTCACGAACGTTAACCATTGCTTATAAACATGAAGGCAAAGCACCACTTCAGTTTCACGTTTCTGTAATATTTTCTTCTCATCATACACTTAAAGTTGGAAAAAATTATAAACATCCATTAACAATCTGTGATATTTTCCCAGAAAAGTGCATGGTTTTCTTCTAAAAAATCTGCCTGCTAACACTGAGAATCACAGTACATAAACATATGGATAATAATACTTACGAATTGATGACTCTCAAAAATAATTAAAGAATATTGAGTAAATTAACTTTAAATAAATATTTGACATTCATCAACTAATGTAGCTAATATCCGCAGATGGTTTTGGTGCTGGGGTATCATGCAGCGGTTTGGGGATGCTCTCTCCACCCCCACCCACCCCACAGGCCTGGGGGAGGGGGGTGGTGTGACACATCCTGGCACACGCTATGAGAAGGTGCTGTGTGACTCTATGGGCAGGAAGTGGCTGCAACAGCTTGCGCAGCTCAAACAGCTCGCATCAGAAACCTAAGCCCTGAGGTGTGCAGGCCTTTCACAGAGAAACTCTCTACCGACACTCTTAATGTCTGATTTACACTCTGTACTGACGCTCATAATGTCTGATTTACACTCTGTACTGACGCTCATAATGTCTGATTTACACTCTGTACTGACACTCATAATGTCTGATTTACACTCTGTACCGACACTCATAATGTCTGATTTACACTCTGTACTGACGCTCATAATGTCTGATTTACACTCTGTACTGACGCTCATAATGTCTGATTTACACTCTGTACTGACACTCATAATGTCTGATTTACACTCTGTACTGACGCTCATAATGTCTGATTTACACTCTGTACCGACGCTCATAATGTCTGATTTACACTCTGTACCGACACTCATAATGTCTGATTTACACTCTGTACTGACGCTCATAATGTCTGATTTACATGATAGTGGTGCACTAACTATGCCCACAGACAAGAGGCTTAATTTTGTCAGTGATATGCATTTTATGCAGATCATATTTTGTGTGCCCTGGAGTGCTTTAAATGCAACTCTCCTCTCACTGGCCATCTAGCAAAAACAACTGTATACATTTACACCTGTTTCTACTAGTGCATATACACCTGGGAAAAGTTACACCTGTTTTTTTCAGTGTATATAGTATTTATCCAGTATTTACACCTGTATAACATTACCAAGTTAATTTGTATTTTGAAATGTAAGGCATAAGAATTTCCACAAATGTCTAAATCTTTGTGTTTTATTGGCTTGTGGAAAACAGGTTAATGTTTTTGGGGGTAAGTGCTTGATGAATGACGCCCTGCTGCTTCACCCCACGGCCTGTACTCAGACAGGACTGACCAGAAATTTTAAGGCTTAACCTCAAAATCATAACTTGTCTTAAATATATATTTATCATGGAGATAAACAGACACAGCATGGCACACACCCAGACAGGGATCCAGTCAACAACTTTCCTGCTCACATGAATAAGAGTGCTGTGCTTTTCTCTACATAATCACGAAATACGAGTGCTCTGCTTTTATCTACATAATCACTATATAAGAGTGCTGTGCTTTTCTCTACATAATCACTAAACACGAATGCTGTGCTTTTCTCTACATAATCACTAAACACGAATGCTGTGCTTTTCTCTACATAATCACTAAACACGAGTGCTGTGCTTTTCTCTACATAATCACTAAATACGAGTGCTGTGCTTTTCTCTACATAATCACTAAATACGAGTGCTGTGCTTCTCTCCACATAATCACTAAATAAGAGTGCTGTGCTTTTCTCTAAATAATCACTAAACACGAGTGCTGTGCTTTTCTCTACATAATCACTAAATACGAGTGCTGTGCTTTTATCTACATAATCACTAAATACGAGTGCTGTGCTTTTCTCTACATAATCACTAAATAAGAGTGCTTTGCTTTTCTCTTCATAATCACTAAATAAGAGTGCTTTGCTTTTCTCTACATAATCACTAAATACGAGTGCTGTGCTTTTCTCTACATAATCACTAAATACGAGTGCTGTGCTTTTCTCTTCATAATCACTAAATAAGAGTGCTTTGCTTTTCTCTACATAATCACTAAATACGAGTGCTTTGCTTTTCTCTGCATAATCACTAAACACGAGTGCTGTTCTTTTCTCTGCATAATCACTAAACACGAATGCTGTGCTTTTCTCTACATAATCACTAAATAAGAGTGTTCTTTTCTCTGCATAATCACTAAACACGCTTTTCTCTACATAATCACTAAAATGCTGTGCTTTTTTACATAATCACTAAATAATCATAAATAAAAGAGTGCTTTGCTTTTTCTACATAATCACTAAATCACATAAATACGAGTGCTGTGCTTTTCTCTACATAATCACTAAATACGAGTGCTGTGCTTTTCTCTACATAATCACTAAATAAGAGTGCTTTGCTTTTCTCTTCATAATCACTAAATACGAGTGCTTTGCTTTTCTCTACATAATCACTAAATACGAGTGCTTTGCTTTTCTCTGCATAATCACTAAACACGAGTGCTGTTCTTTTCTCTGCATAATCACTAAACACGAATGCTGTGCTTTTCTCCACATAATCACTAAATACGAGTGCTGTGCTTTTATCTAAATAATCACTAAATAAGATTGCTGTGCTTTTCTCTACATAATCACTAAATAAGAGTGCTTTGCTTTTCTCTACATAATCACTAAATACGAGTACTGTGCTTTTCTCTACATAATCACTAAATACGAGTGCTTTGCTTTTCTCTACATAATCACTAAATACGAGTACTGTGCTTTTCTCTACATAATCACTAAATACGAGTGCTGTGCTTTTCTCTACATAATCACTAAATACGAGTGCTTTGCTTTTCTGTACATAATCACTAAATACGAGTACTGTGCTTTTTTCTAAATAATCACTAAATAAGAGTGCTGTGCTTTTCTGTACATAATCACTAAATACGAGTGCTGTGCTTTTCTCTACATAATCACTAAATAAGATTGCTGTGCTTTCCACTCCCATTAAACTGAAAGCTAAGGTTAAGGACATGTGCTGATTGAATTTCTGCCAAAGTCACTGAAAAGTATGCAAATATCTTTACACCACAGTGACCAGTACAACAGCTATTAACACTATGAAATACTAGTCCATAATAAAGCCGTCTCAAAATACTGTATAATGGAGGCTTTAGAGCTTTAGGATGAATCAAGATGGAGTCCCTGAAAAACACAATTCGTCACACCTAACATCATCTATTTTACAAAATTATTACAGTGGCAGAGCTTTGGGAAGAGTAAAATTTTCAAAAAAAGAGTTCAAAGTTAAGAGTGAAAATGAGAAAAAGGGAAAGCATCTAAAACAGCACTACATCAAGTGACAAAGCCTGTCGAGGAGGTATTGACACTGGTATCGAGCATTATGGATACAATTTTTAAAATATGGTATACTATCATATTATTTTTTAAATAATATGAATATGCATTTATATAATATTATAATAATATTATCAATGTGGTATATTATTATACAACATTACGTATCAATTAAATTTCATACAGCATGATAGCATAATTTATACAATGTTTTCAGCAATATTAAGTGGCATACCATATTGAAGATTATATAAATTGTTACACCAATATAAAGGTTTGCATTCAGAGAAGTGATGTTAACAATATTCATTAGAAAGATTACCATGCCATATCATTAATGAGATGTTTGTATAAATATCATTTTATGTTATTTATATAAGGTGGTTTCGCCATTTTAAAGTGTTATGTACATTATTTTCATACAATACTTCAGTATTAAACCATGTATAATGTGTAATATATACAATGTAACGTTTAAAGAAATCATATCTTGGGTTCTGGGCACCATATTGAAAATGAATCCTTGTAATAAGAATAACAAATATATAGAATAACATATAGTCCTCACAGGATGTAAAATCCTGCTGATGAAAAACACAGAGTTATTTCTGGCTTGCTTAAATCAGATGTTTTTCTGTCCAAAGGGAATCGAATTTTGTATTAAAAATTGCACATTGTATAAATAATTACAGTCTAAGTATCATTACATATTTATAATAATTACTGACAATTTTTCATATGTAATAATAATAATAATAATAATAATAATAATAATAATAGTTGCCATCCTTGATAAAGGTAAGTTGTGGTACACCGAGTAGCATGTAATATGTATGTACAGTGGGACACACAGTTTTCATGTAAACCTGGAAATAGTCAGAAAGTTTTAGGATTTTGAAACAAAAGAAAATGTATAATATCTAAAATGAAGACTTGGTCAAATTTAAGTAAATGTGTGACACAGGCCCTGTCACCCCTAGAAAAGGTTAGACCCCATCGAACATCTGTTGGGGCACTTTAAGGCCAAGAAAGTTCTGTGTACTTATAGACCGTGTGATAACATGGATCATCAGGTTTTGCTCAAATTTGTGGAGTCCATGCCAGCTCCAGTGCACGTAAAGCCAATATGTTATTATATACTACATATATATTATATATTATATATGCGATCTTAATGAATAACTGTATTATGAAAATACACACACACACACACACACACACACACACACACACACACACACACACACACACACACACACACATATATATATTATTTCTATAATTATATTATTTCTATAGTAATTATATAGAAAAATATTATATCAGGGTGTACATATTTCTTCATATGTACTTATCTGGATTTGATTTAGATTTAAAACTCTGTAACATCCTTTTCATACTCTATCATTACTGAAATCGGAAACTAAAGACCATCAATCGATCGGTTATTCAGTCTCTGCCAACACAATTACCCGATCTGCTCTGTAGTCTCAATGCATCATTCTTTTTCACAAAAGCCCCCCTTTGCACCCCTCAAACCAGAACACATCACATCTACAACACATCTGCCCCGATATTTACTGATGAATCATACTATTACAATTTATTATTATTACAATATTTAATCATTTTCATTATACCATCTCCCACAAAACGCAGACACATTGCATAATAATTGAATTGACAGACATACCTGGTTTTTAGTTTTGAATGATTATGGCTTAACCCTCAGAACTGCAGCTTGTCAGCTGTCTCTCTCTCTGACTCTATCTCACCCGCATGACTTTGGCTTCCTGACAGAGTTCAGAGTCAACACTTCTTTGAAGTACTGGAAAATACATAAACATTTCAACACACACACGCACACACACACACCTGTTTCCACACTTTCAAGAAACTCTCTCTCTCTGTCTCACCCAAACATCCAAAGGACAGCATGAATGACAGAATAAGTTGTGTACCACAACTTACCTTTATCAAGGATGGCAACTATTATTATTATTATTATTATTATTATTATTATTACATATGAAAAATTGTCAGTAATTATTATAAATATGTAATGATACTTAGACTGTAATTATTTATACAATGTGCAATTTTCAATACAAAATTCGATTCCCTTTGGACAGAAAAACATCTGATTTAAGCAAGCCATATATGACATAAAATATAATGCAAATAAACTGACATTTATGGCACATGCATTTCATTTTCAGTGTGATGGGCTCAACCTGTGTTGTGCCAGCACCTGATCTCTCACCTGTGCAGGTAAAATACCCATGCAAAGTTGTAGAGGAGTTTATGTATGTACTTTACTCTACTTATGTCTGTAACGCACAGCAGATTGTGTGATTGGATGTTATAAATAATTCTAATAAGCTGCATATTTACAGAAATAAGATGCATGTATTCATGATAAATGTATAAATGGATGGAATATTGCTAGGTATTGACTCAAATGCAAGGCCACAAGCCTGACTTAACCAGCTGTTTAAAGTGAGACTGGCTTTTTCATTAGCGCTCATCTCCAGGAAGCTGCTTCGATCCCACCACATATGCATTTCCTGTGGAAGGCCCGTTATCACAGATATCTCAAAACGAAAATAAACCAGCACACCAACTAACTTCTCAAAGTGAAAACACACCCCAAAGTGATCATGATGAAGTTAAGAGAGGCATGATAACAGTGTGTCAGACCCTGAGCATCTCTTGGGTAGGGGTTAGGGAATAGAGGCTAGGGGAAGGAGGTAGGGGGAAGGGGTTAGGGGTTGGGGGTAGGGGTTAGGGAATAGAGGATAGGGGAAGGGGGCAGGGGTTAGGGGTTGGGGGTAGGGGTTAGGGAATAGAAGCTAGGGGAAGGGCGTAGGGGGCAGGGGTTAGGGGTTGGGGTTAGGGAATAGAGGCTAGCGGTAGGGGGCAGGGGTTAGGGTTTGGGGGCAGGGGTTAGGGAATAGAGGCTAGGGGTAGGGGGCAGGGGTAAGGGGTAGGGGTTAGGGAATAGAAGCTAGGGGAAGGGCATAGGGGGTAGGGAATAGTGGACAGGGGTTAAGGGGTAGGGTTAGTTCATAGGGTTATTGTGCAGAGGATCCAAATGCAAATTCTTTCAATTTTCATCTTAAAATGCATAAAGCACAGTTACCTCCATAACTCCTGGGACAAATTTACATTTGCTCTTCATTCTGCTCTGTACACCACATATTTAGATTTGTAATAAAACAATTCACACATACCTAAAGTGCAGATTCTGTTTTTTTTTTTACAAAAAGGTATTTTATACATTTAACTTTCACCATATAGAAATTGCAGCATTTGATCTCTTTGTCCATGTTCCCTTTGTGCAAAAATAAGTCATCAAAAATATACTGTTACACGAATACAACAGCAAGCCCATGTGAAGTTCACAATTAAAAAAAAAAAGGAACAATGTAAGAGACATTGGCCTTGTTCACACTAGTGTCTCTGATCCTGAAGCATGTGAGAGTCCACTGAGTGGTTTGGAGGTTTGTGGGGTGCAGATCTCTGCTGTAAAATACCATTCAGGATTCGGTTTGGGGTATGGGTGCAATCATACATCCTGCCACTAGAGTGCACTAACTGGTTTCTAAAAATCCACAAATCCCATCAAAAAGGATTATTCATTTTGACTACATGCACAGTACTTCTGAATAACTGTAGAGTTAGGGTTACATAACTGTGAGGGTACTATATAGTGTGTAGGGTTAGGGTTAGATAACTGTGAGGGTACTTTAGGGTGTGTAGGGTTAGGGTTAGATAACTGTGAGGGTACTTTAGGGTGTGTAGGGTTAGGGTTACATACCTGTGAGGGTACTATATAGTGTGTAAGGTTAGGGTTAGATAAATGTGAGGGTACTTTAGGGTGTGTAGGGTTAGGGTTAGATAACTGTGAGGGTACTATATAGTGTGTAGGGTTAGGGTTAGATATCTGTGAGGGTACTATATAGTGTGTAGGGGTAGGGTAAGATAACTGTGAGGGTACTTTAGGGTGTGTAGGGTTAGGGTTAGATAACTGTGAGGGTACTTTAGGGTGTGTAGGGTTAGGGTTAGATAACTGTGAGGGTACTATAGGGTGTGTAGGGTTAGGGTTACATAGCTGTGAGGGTACTATATAGTGTGTAGGGTTAGGGTTAGATAACTTTGAGGGTACTTTAGGGTGTGTACGGTTAGGGTTATATAAGTGTGAGGGTACTTTAGGGTGTGTAGGGTTAGGGTTACATATCTGTGAGGGTACTTTAGGGTGTGTAGGGTTAGGGTTAGATAACTGTCAGGGTACTTTAGGGTGTGTAGGGTTAGGGTTAGATAACTGTGAGGGTACTTTAGGGTGTGTACGGTTAGGGTTAGATATCTGTGATGGTACTTTAGGGTGTGTAGGGTTAGATAACTGTGAGGGTACTTTAGGGTGTGTACGGTTAGGGTTAGATATCTGTGATGGTACTTTAGGGTGTGTAGGGTTAAGGTTAGATATCTGTGAGGGTACTTTAGGGTGTGTAGGGTTAGGGTTAGATAACTGTGAGGGTACTTTAGGGTGTGTAGGGTTAGGGTTAGATATCTGTGAGGGTACTTTAGGGTGTGTAGGGTTAGGGTTAGATAACTGTGAGGGTACTTTAGGGTGTGTAGGGTTAGGGTTACATATCTGTGAGGGTACTTTAGGGTGTGTAGGGTTAGATAACTGTGAGGGTACTTTAGGGTGTGTAGGGTTAGGGTTACATATCTGTGAGGGTACTTTAGGGTGTGTAGGGTTAGATAACTGTGAGGGTACTTTAGGGTGTGTACGGTTAGGGTTAGATATCTGTGATGGTACTTTAGGGTGTGTAGGGTTAGGGTTAGATAACTGTGAGGGTACTTTAGGGTGTGTAGGGTTAGGGTTAGATAACTGTGAGGGTACTATATAGTGTGTAGGGTTAGGGTAAGATAACTGTGAGGGTACTTTAGGGTGTGTAGGGTTAGGGTTACATATCTGTGAGGGTACTTTAGGGTGTGTAGGGTTAGGGTTAGATAACTGTGAGGGTACTTTAGGGTGTGTAGGGTTAGGGTTAGATAAATGTGAGGGTACTTTAGGGTGTGTAGGGTTAGGGTTACATATCTGTGAGGGTACTTTAGGGTGTGTAGGGTTAGGGTTAGATAACTGTGAGGGTACTTTAGGGTGTGTAGGGTTAGGGTTAGATAAATGTGAGGGTACTTTAGGGTGTGTAGGGTTATGGTTACATATCTGTGAGGGTACTTTAGGGTGTGTAGGGTTAGGGTTAGATAACTGTGAGGGTACTTTAGGGTGTGTAGGGTTAGGGTTAGATAAATGTGAGGGTACTTTAGGGTGTGTAGGGTTAGGGTTAGATAAATGTGAGGGTACTTTAGGGTGTGTAAGGTTAGGGTTACATATCTGTGAGGGTACTTTAGGGTGTGTAGGGTTAGGGTTAGATAAATGTGAGGTACTTTAGGGTGTGTAGGGTTAGGGTTAGATAACTGTGAGGGTACTTAAGGGTGTGTAGGGTTAGGGTTACAGTTAGGTACCTGTGTAGGAGTGATAGAGTGTGTATGAGATGTGTTCGTTGCCTATTTATTTTGGTCATTTGAGGCAAGATAGTGAACTGAACAAAGACTGCACCAATGCTCCTAATTCTCATCAGATTCATGATCAGTCAATATAACTGCAGTTGCTTTTTAATTTTTTATAATTCTAATTACACTTTACCTATAAATGAGATTTATACGGATAGTATGAGAGGAATTATTCAATATTTATTTTCACAGGTCTACATTTTTTTGTGCTGGATCTGTCACAGTAGGTGAATGTCCCGCCTGGGGAGATGCTGGATTCAGCTGGTACGAAGGCCTTGGCTGCATCACATGCCAGTGGAGGGTCGGTGCGGTGCGTGGTTAAACACGCTGTACGGTACAGCGGTGGTTTGGAAACTGAGCTGCAGCAGCAGTCAGCTGACAGGATAAGAGCGTCACCACCTGCCACACCGACCCCCACCCCGCCCCTATCCTGTCCTATTCTGGGTTCTGGGCTTTAGGAGATTAACAATGTCACAACACACTTAGGCATTTCTCAAACACACATTGTCAGCCACCATAAGCATTTCCACTCCTTTCAGTTTGAGCATGTATTTTTGTGTCACCAAAGTGTATTTTTCTGGTCATCACTTTGAATTCAGTTAAAGGAAAGCCATATCCCTCATCACCAACACTGAATTTCTATATCTATATAGAATAATTTTTCCCATTGAAATTAATTTAAATCCAATGAATCTGTTCTCCAGCCTTTTAAAACACTTTTTACAAAACACTTTTTTAAAAAACGTTTTTATGGGTTTATGTGTGGCAAAAATATAGAAAGGAATTAAAGATAACCTTAATTCAGGGTTGAAAGTAAGCCGGTACGGTCCGGTACTGCGTACCACGAAAAGATTACGACTGGAGATTTCACTCAGCAGTACGTGAATGCGCATGCGCGTCTACTTCCGAAAGTACCGGCAAATAGTACTGGCAAGAATTTAAAACTACTTTCACCCTTGTCTTAATTATAGAAAAATACATTAACACTAAAATAAAACATAATAATTGTACACTTTACCTTTGTGGTTGATATTTCCTGGCACAGGTGGATGGTGGAGGAGGAAGAGGAGGAGGAAGACTACTATCAGTAGCACTTTTCACTTTCTTGGGAGCCATAATGAGGGCAAATTTAATGGAAATAGCATAAAAAGAACGTGTATCAAAGGAGAACACAACGAAGAACGATGTAAACAACGCTGAGTACTAAGCACAACTGACGCTATCCACGACGCGCTACGGCAGGAAGCCCGCGAGTTTGTGTGTTTGTGCGTTCCTGCACCGAGGGCTTGTTTGTGGGCCGAGTGAAAATTTGTTCGGAAAGTGTGTTCGTGGGCCGATTTGTTCGTGAGTAGGGGCGTTCGCAGGCCAAGGTTCCACTGTACCATTTTTGTAAATGTTAAAGGATATTCATGTTTGAATGGGATATTTATATAACATCTGTATGAACTTGTGTGTGGTTGCTATAGAGATACATTTGGAATTTTCCAATTTTCCATCATGACTTTTGGATTCCAAGGTGTACCAACCTGGCATGGATGGAATCCACATTACTGCGACTTACCTCCTGCCCTTATAGCCCTGTCCCTGACTTATTATGATGTGAGACTGGCCCCGATTGGATGTTGGATGTGATGTAAGACTGGCCCTGATTAGATGTTGGGTGTGATGTAAGACTGGCCCTGATTGGATGTTGGATGTGATGTAAGACTAGCGTTAATCCTATTAAGACTGCTGTGGCTTGTGGACCTGCCAGGATTAATGTGAATGATGAAATATTAAAGCAACTAAAATAAGTAGCTAATGAACATTTTGTTTCTTGAAATACTTTATTTCAGAAAGAATATAATTACAATGATTGCAAAATGAAACATTAGAGACTTCTCTTTGTGGAGAGCTTCTCAGTCATTCTGGATAAATGGTGTAAGCGCACATGCCACGTGTGGCAGGCAGCATGTCCCCAGGGCCCTGCAATACCCAAAGGGTTATGAGGCAAAGAGTCAGTCATACTTACACAAATATGGGTTAGCTGCATGAGCCAATTACCCTGATGGACATGTACTCTTCAGCTGATAAACTTCCATAAATTAGTGCTTTATTGTAGGCCTGCCCCTGCGTGTGGCAGAGTGGGGAATGACTCAGAAGTTGGCAGTAAGATAACATCCCAAAGATACACATTACACTGTAAATAGCAGCATTAGTGATGAAGCAGTGGTGACAGAGGCAGTCAGCATGCTATGTGCACAACACTGTCCATGTGAGGACCACTGTGACCCTGCCCTTGGCTCTCAGACCTCCATGTGGGGACCACTGTGACCCTGCCCTTAGCTCTCAGACCTCCATGTGAAGACCACTGTGACCCTGCCCTTAGCTCTCAGACCTCCATGTGAGGACCACTGTGACCCTGCCCTTGGCTCTCAGACCTCCATGTGGGGACCACTGTGACCCTGCCCTTGAACCAGGAGCAACGGCTTCAGTGTCCATCATATGTGTGCACATAACTCAAAGATTTGTGCAGAAAGTGAATTAATTCAAATTTTACACACATCCATTCAACACTTAACATACCTCCACCAGGAAACCACATTGTGTCTTCCATTGTCATACACAGAAGAAAATATAACACTGAAATAATTACACTGTATTACACTGTACAACAGTATGAGGGTTCATATTACAGGATCTATCCAGAGCAACACTGGAGCACATTCACTGCCCTATAAGGAATACATACTGTAAGTTATTTCACTTGTATGGTAATTGTCCTGAATGTGTATGTTAACTTTTTTTTAATCTCCCTGAGGTTCTTTCCCTGTACTTCATACAGTTTATGAATATGAATAATTATTTGATTCTAAAGTACTCACTCTTAAAAATAAGCAGTATTTTCATTTTTTTTTTTTCTCCAACGATTATATATATAGTTGCATACACATATATGTATGTGTGCATATATAAATATATACGGCCAAATGCACACACACACTCTTATTCACTCACGCACACTCTCACACATGCACACACACGTACACACACACACACACACACACACATACTCACACAGGCGCACACACACACACACACAAACACACATACTCACACAGGCGCGCGCACACACACGCACACACACACACACACAGTCACACATGCACACACACGTACACACACACACACACATAGTCACACATGCACACACACGTACACACACACACACACACACACACACACATAGTCACACATGCACACACACGTACACAAACACACACACACATAGTCACACATGCACACACACGTACACACACACACACACACAAACATACTCACACAGGCGCGCACACACACACACATACTCACACAGGCGCGCACACACACACACTCACACAGGCGCAAACACACACACACACACATACTCACACAGGCGCACACACACACACACACACACACACACATACTCTCACACACACACACACACACACACTCACTCACTCACGTACACACGACTGATGATGACTCCACACCTCTCCTCTGCAGCTTCTTAGATAAACAGTTCAATATGACTAAGGCTTACTTAAAACTGTTGAGTATGTTTGGTCCAGTACTTTATCCGTTCATTATAACAAACCAATCAGCTATACAGTACATATATATTTCCATCCTGAAATATGAATTTTGTTCTTCCAATTCCACAAAAAATGTATATGGCAATATCAGGAATCATTCTATGCCAGAGAATTCATTTCAGATTTTTCAAGGGTTCAAGGAATTGTCTTTTGCCATGAGGCTGTCTTTTGTCAGGCCTGTTTGTGGTCTGGTGTACACCCTTACACTTTTCAGTGACAGGAAATTAGAGAATAAAGTGCTGAAAGTTAAGTTTTTTTGAAGAATGAAGTTAATCTTAATCACCTTCATTCTTCTTTGGCTTTCTTGTTTTGATGGATTTTGTGGATTTCCTCGGCAGAGTAACCAAGCGTCTCTCTATGGCTGCACTGGCTAACTCAGTGGCTATTCCATTTTGTTCCTCAGTGCTAGAACAGCTTCTCTCTTTGGCCTCTTCATCGGAGGAAGCTGGATTCATGTGGTTACTTTTGACTCCAGAGTTTCCATGGGAACTGTTCATGTCGTTAGTCTTTATCTCTGTGTCTGAGTCCACCGAGTCATCCAGTGATCCCTGACGGGATTCAATCGAGGATTTGGTTATCTGTCTTGTGAGCTGATTTTCAAATTCCTCTTCCCTGTCTCCCCCTGAGTTTTTGTCATCTGCTTCATCTGTTCCCTCCAGAGCAGTCTCTTCCACATCATCGCTGTTCTTCTTTTCTTTGTCTTTTGCTTCCTCATTTTCACCGCCTGCCTCTTCCTCCTCCTCTTGCCCTCTATGCTTATTGTCTGCTCTGCCTTCATCCCCAGCCCCATTCATCTTTGAGTCTTCTACTGAATTACTCTCTTCAGCTGTGTCCTCACCTGATCCTGCATCTGTTTCCTCTGCAGTGTGCTCACAAACTCTATCAGGGTCTGCTTCTTCTGCCTCACCCTCTCGAGCTTCAGCCTCTTCTACCTCACCCTCTACAGCTTCAGCCTCTTCTGCCTCACCCTCTCGAGCTTCAGCCTCTTCTACCTCACCCTCTTCAGCTTCACCCTCTTCTGCCTCACCCTCTACAGCTTCAGCCTCTTCTACCTCACCCTCTTCAGCTTCATCCTCTTCTGCCTCACCCTCTTCTGCTTCAGCCTCTTCTACCTCACCCTCTTCTGCTTCAGCCTCTTCTACCTCACCCTCTACAGCTGCAGCCTCTTCTGCCTCACCCTCTACAGCTTCATCCTCTTCTGCCTCACCCTCTTCTGCTTCAGCCTCTTCTCCCTCACCCTCTTCTGCTTCAGCCTCTTCTGCCTCACCCTCTTCTGCTTCAGCCTCTTCTACCTCACCCTCTTCTGCTTCAGCCTCTTCTACCTCACCCTCTACAGCTACAGCCTCTTCTGCCTCACCCTCTACAGCTTCAGCTTCTTCTCCCTCACCCTCTTCAGCTTCAGCCTCTTCTGCCTCACCCTCTTCAGCCTCTTCTCCCTCACCCTCTTCAGCTTCAGCCTCTTCTACCTCACCCTCTTCAGCTTCAGCCTCTTCTGCCTCACCCTCTCGAGCTTCAGCCTCTTCTACCTCACCCTCTTCAGCTTCAGCCTCTTCTGCCTCACCCTCTTCAGCCTCAGCCTCTTCTGCCTCACCCTCTTCAGCTTCAGCCTCTTCTACCTCACCCTCTTCAGCTTCACCCTCTTCTGCCTCACCCTCTACAGCTTCAGCCTCTTCTACCTCACCCTCTTCAGCTTCATCCTCTTCTGCCTCACCCTCTTCTGCTTCAGCCTCTTCTACCTCACCCTCTTCTGCTTCAGCCTCTTCTACCTCACCCTCTACAGCTACAGCCTCTTCTGCCTCACCCTCTACAGCTCCATCCTCTTCTGCCTCACCCTCTTCTGCCTCACCCTCTACAGCTTCAGCCTCTTCTACCTCACCCTCTTCAACTTCAGCCTCTTCTCCCTCACCCTCTTCTGCTTCATCTTTTTCTGCCTCACCCTCATCAGCTTCAGTCTCTCCTGCCTCACCCTCATCAGCTTCACCCCCTGAAGCTTCAGCCACCTCCACCTCAGCCCCTTCTGCCTCACCCTGATTAGCTTCACCTTTTTCAGCTTCAGCTGCATTTGCTTCACCCTCTTGATTGTTTTCACTTGTTTGATTTCCTATGCTGTCTGAATTCTCCTCACTGACATCTTCATTTTCCCCCTCCTCCTCTTTATCATGTCCTTCCTCTTCATTGGTTGTTTCAGCATTCCCTTCCTGTTCCTCCACCTCATTCTCTGCCTCAGCCTCCTCCTCCAACACCTCAAGATTATCATTTTCATCCTGGTTTCTTTCACACTGTGCGGCATCTTGGGGGCCAGTCTTCTCCTGCACTGGTGATGGCAGCTGTTTCTTCTGTAGAATTTTCCTGAGGTCAAAATCTGTGCTCAGGGGAGGAGGATTCACAAATTCAGGTGCCACAAACCTGGTTGCCATTTTCTTTTTCATGCAGGCATCACAGGGGCAGTATTCGTCCTCACTGCGCTGGTCACTGTAGTCAGTGGCAGTAAGGTTTTCCTCACTCCGGGACAGTGAGGCGTTAATGGACTGGTTGCGCATGACTTTGAGGCGCCGGCGCCGCTGCTCAGTCTGCAGGGTGGAGTCACGCGAGACAGCCTGCAGAGGTGGCCTTGGTCCCCTTCCCACCCTGCTCTGGATCTTCTTCAGCTCTCGGTTGATGCTGGACTGGATTCTCTTTTGAACTTCATCCCTAAGCTCATTTATCATGGTATCCAGGATCACGCTATCGTCCAAGTCCCAACGAACCTTAAACTCTGTCATCGCAGACACGTAGTGTGTCATGAACTGCTTTTCAAGCTTTTTCAGCAAGTTAAGCACCCAGACAGGATCTGGGTCTTGTGAAGCTTTTTTAGTTAGCTGTGTTCTTTGCACAGATGGAGGTGTCCCAGAACTGGTGTCCTGTGGATCCGTTTCCTCAGGAGATTTTACAGGATTGCTGTCATTCCCTGAACTCTTGTTTGATGAGGAGGGTGTTTCTATCACATCTTTTGGGCTTCCGATGCTTCTGATGGTTTCATCTGAAGCCGGGCCCTCATCCCTGTCCTGTTGGTCTTTCTCCGTGTCTGTCTCATTATTCCCAGGACTGCCCTGCACACGACTGGCAATGTCTGGTGTCGCTATATCTAAAATTTTGTCTGGCATCTGCTCAGAACTCTTCTCAGATTCACCCATTTCAACTTCAGCATCTTCCTGCAGTTCCTGCTCCATGACTGGAGTGATTCTGCCATGCACCGTCTCTGATTTCGGACTCTGATCAACAGCTCCTAGGCTGTTCCCTGAGCCCCCCGAACTCCCACTAACATCCACTCCTGAAGACGATCTGGGGTTATATTCATCTTCCACCATGCCTTGATCCTTCAGTTTATTTTTCTGCCAAATGTGCTCGCTGCCAGTTGGTTCAGACAGCCAGAGAGACTGTAGGATGTCCATCACCTCCTGATATTTGCTGTTTTTGGCTTTGGCCTCTGCAGGATCTAAGCCCACCAGGTGAAGCTTTGCCAGGCAGTCCAGCAGCCCTTTAGCCGAGGTGCTGAGTTTTCTCCCATACACGGGTGACACCTCCGGAAGGCTGTTACATCTGTCCAGTTTGGAGCTCAGGAGGATCTTCATCACCTGCACAGATGAGTGACAGCCCTTGTGGAAGGCATCCTTGCGGGGACATTTCGGTGAAGGGGGTGTGTCAAGAGAGGGTGCTATTTCAGCAGGGTCTGTCAGGCATGGCTGCTCGGGCTCTTCAGCATTGGGTACCTCCTCTGCTTCCACAGTTTCAGCCTCTTCGGGATGCTCTTTCTCACCCACACCATCCTGCTCTGCTTCAGTTTCAGCCACATCATCGCTGGAGTCCTCTGGTTCTTTATGCACCTCCAGGAACTCTGCTTCCTTGCAGCAATCATCAAAGTCATCTCCCACCTCATAAATGGAGCCATCTGAAGGAATTTTCTTCAGCCACTCTTTCACCACCTCTGTGGGAGACGCATTGGGTAAGCTAGAGGGCACAAGTTCTGAAATGTCATCTTCCATCTGCCTCTTGTGTCTGGATTTACTGCTTGCGTCACTTTTGCCATCATTTGCATGCTTGTCACAGTCTGTTGCTTGGAGAACATGATTACGCATCTTATGAGAGGCATTGGATTTGGACCTTTCAGTAGCGGGTCTTGAGTTGGCAGTATTTTCCCTAAGTAGATCAGCCGCAGAGAGTGAGTGAGACAGGATGCTGTCTCCTGAGGTCCCCAACAGTATGGTGGGTCCTTTGTGTTTGGAAGGTTTTTCCTTTGGTGGTCTTGGACTGAGGCAAGTCTGTGAAGCAGAAGAATCTGGCCTTGAGTATCCATCAGCTCTTGTATCATTGTTAATATCTTTCTTACTCGACTTTGCCTTTACAGAATGAATGCTCCCATTTAAGTTTACACCATCAGGTTTAGTCACCTGGTCTTTCACTTGCAAGTAAGAGGAAGCATTGGACAGGTTGCTTTTCAGCCTTTCATGCACCGCTGGCACAACATTATCTTTGGCGACTGAACTGCGAGATGGTGAGTGCACAGAGGAGGTAAGTTGGGAGTTGGAGTCTTTCACAGCGGATGCAGTTGCAGTGTGTCTGCTCTTGGTGTACACACTGGAGTCTATCTCACTGTGATTTGATCCTGATTCTCCTCCATTCTCTACTTCTCTGGGTGACTTCCCAGCATGCTTGGCTGCAGCACTGTTCTTTTTGGATGCTTTACTTCCGAGTCTTGAACCCAATGAGGCAGTTTTCTTGCTGGAGGCATTTGATATGACAGAGGGGTTTCGGGCATTATTAACAAGTAAGCAGTTCTCTTGTTTGCTTTTTCTGGAGGCTGTGGATTTCACACTCATCAGCTCTGCCTGGCTGCTAGGAGGCCTCTCTGAGGAAGCGGAAAGTGGGGTAGGCGCCCGTTCAGAAGTGTCTTCATCCTCACCTGCCACCTGTGACACAGGTCTGTTACGCCTTGTCCTCTCAGACTGACTCTCAGACTTAGTGGATGGAGCTGAAGCCAAGGAGCTCTTAGACATGGCACTAGCGACCCTGTTGTGGGCATCATCAGCACTCTTCTCCTCTGGTGTTTCGATGGAGATGGACACAGCAGATGTGGGTGTTAAGGCCCTCTTGGACTCGCTGTGCTGAGTTTTTGCAGATCTCTCAGACATGGCACTGGTCGCTCTGTCTTCCTCGGGTCCTGCTTCTGACGCAGGTGTTCTGCCTCTCACCGAGCCATCACAGCGGCACTTACTGGATTTCTTTGACCTTCCAGAAGCCTTTGTTTGGACTGACAAGGTGCTGCCAGCCCGGACATCACCCTCCTCTGCTGACTCCAGATTCAGTACTGGGGTTGAGGTCCCATCAGGCAGGCTACCATCTTGCTTTGGCTTTCTCAAAGCCCTGGAGCTTACTGACTGGGCACTCTGTGTTCTCCCTTTACTGACATCTGCATTCACTTGGCCAGCAGCAGCTTCTGCTTCAGCAGTTCTGTGGCTTTGCTTACTGGAGGACCTTGATTTTGACCTTGAAGCTTTGGAGGTCAGAGACAAGGTGTCTCCAAGTCCTTCTTCATCAGCTGCAGCAGGACTCTGTGACTTCACTGATGCTGGAGTTTCAGCTCTCTCACACGTGTTAGTGTTTGACATCACACTGGTCACTCTTTCTGAATCTTCACAATGAAAATGACCCGATGGCTTAGTGGAAGCAGCAGAAGCAGCTCTTTCAAAAGCATCTTCCTGGGACTGCTCTGACCTCCTGTATTTTCTGGATGCACCCATTTTGGCAGACATAGTGCTTTCTGCTCTCTCCCCCTTAATCTCCTCTCCTAGTGTTTGTCCATTGTCTTCAGCTAATCCTTCAGACTTTGGAGTTGCTTCCCGTTTTGATGCAGAGTGGTTTGATGATCTAGACCTCCTGGACTGTGCTGAAACTGCACTAGCGGCTCTCCCCTCTGCGTCATCTGCTGTCTCCTCAGTCTCCTCTTGCCCATTCACATTTATTGTGGCTTCCATCATTTTACACTCAGATCTAGACTTCACAGAGGCACTTGTTTTGTCTGACATGGCATCCCCACCCTGCCTGGAGTCCATTGAACTTGCAGACAACCTGCCACATGCACTGCAAAGTGAGTGGTTTGATCTAGTGGAAGTTCTGGTTTTGACAGATGCAGCACTAACAGCTTTGGCTATAGCCTGTGCCTCTTCTCCTTCCTCTTTCCCCTCAGGTGATTTTTCAGAGATTTCAGACACAGGTGTAGGTGTTGCTTTGGTACTTTCAGGTCTGCTGGACTTCCCACATTGAGCTGAAGTGTTTGTTTTGGCAGATGCAGCACTTGCTGTCCTGAGCTCAGCTTCTCCCTCTGTCTCCCGTGAATCAATGTCTCTGGGAGACTCTGCAGCTTGGGAGGCAGGCGTGGCCATCCTGTCGGACCTGTTGCAGTGGGAACACACATGTGTGTTTCTGGACCTCCCCGAGGCGTGTGTACTGGTGCTGACGGACCTTTCATCGGCGTCCCCCGCAGTGGCCCCAGGTGAGGTCTCCAGTTCTGAGGGCAGCTTTCTCACGCAGGAGCTGTGGACGGATGCGTTGGATGCCCTGGAAGCTTTGCTGCTGTGCACTCTATCGGGGTCCCTCTCCCCTGCTGCAGCATCAGTCTCAGATGCAGTGGTATAGGAACTCACCGCTCCACACCGACACCTGCAGGACATGTAAGTCTCTGCCCTTTTGTTGCTGTCACCATCTTGTTCCAGGAGCGCATCTGAGGACACCGCCCGGGTGGACTGGCATGGCTTTGAGCAAGCAGAGCAGCAGGATGCTCTGTTCGGAGGCTGTGGCGATAAGTGGTTACAGGCCCTGTTGGAGCAACTTGATGACATGCCTCTGACCACCTTACTTCGTTCAGGGTATTGCCCTGGTGACCACAAGGATGCCCTGGATATGCTTGGCGGAAGGTCATCATCCTCTTCCTCATCGTCCTGGTTCTCTTTCAGTGCCTCCAACACCAGTGAAGAGTTGCTGACAGCGGATATCGGACGACTGCCAGACACCTGAGTGACCTTAACGCTGACCTGGTCTCTGGAGGAGGCCGAGCCACTGCAGTCTTCCCCAGCCCTGGAGGGCACCGTGTAGGCCCCACTGTGATTGCTGCAGCGGCTGATGGTGCAGTACTCCACCCGTGTGTCCCCACCCGCCACCATCTGCTGCATGCAGGTGGCCTGCTCCACCACACGCTCAGAGAATTCCTCGCTGGAGCGGGAACCCATCCGCAGGCTCTCCACAGACTCCTTCTTACAGACGATCCTCCGGGAGGAGGAGGTGCTAGAGCAGGATGATCGGGCTTGCCTGGCAGCCCCGGGCTCTCCATGCAGGGGGTGCTTCCAAATGTCATACTCCTGGCAGTGGTTACAGCAGTTCTGGCAGTGAGACTCCTCCAGGTGCATCTGCTCTATCTTGGTGGTGTAGGAGTCCTCAGCTTCGCAAGCAGAGATGGACTCTGGCTCAGAGAGACTTTCAGACTTGCCCTGTGGGAGAAAGCACGGCTCTTCCCCTTTCCCCAGACAGCATTCATTCACCGCTCCCGATGACTTCTTGATCTCAGTGGACCACTGGAGCATCTCGTCATTCAGGAGACGGAAACGCACTTTCATCTCCACAGAAAGGCTGCCATCCTTGTTGACAAGCACTCTTTTTTCAATGTCGTCATTCATCATGCTCTCCTTGGCGTGTGGGCAGGTTCCCACACAGCCGCTGTTGCCGGGTGACATGTTTAGTCCAGTGGGGTAGGACTTTTCTGAGGACAGGGAAAACCTAGTTGACCTGTTGCTGGAATCCGATCTTGGGTGGATGATGCTTTTCTTCGTCTCCAGTCCAAAGTTGACTGTGGGCCATTCAGATGAACATGAGACAGTTAGGTGAAATAATAATTACATGAATATTTTAAACACAAACCCAACATGAAGTGAAGCTGGTTAAGAATTGCTCATTTAAATACAGTGCCATGCAACAATACAGCTATTAACAAAGGTCTGGACACAAATGCAGGACCTGGGTTTTAGCACCTCTCTTTCTGTGATAATAAATTTTCTGTTTTAACTCAGGTTCCCTCTCTTAGACACATTTTTTACAGAATAACTGCCATCATACTTTTGTACTAAAAGGCCAATGGCCAATGTGACCCACCATTCTTCCTACTCTCCTGGCCCTCACTGTAGATGCTGGAGCGTGACCTGGATGCGAGGCCTGGCAGCCTTTCGTCTGAGTTTTTGCGGAAGCTCTCCACCAGCAGGGGGCGGAAGGGCTCACGACCCACACACACCAGCACACTTGGGCACTGCATCAGGCTCTGGATACTGTCAATCTGAAATCAACACAACAGCAACCTTTTACCCAGTGGAAGTACAACAACAGTAATGCTTTATCTATCAATGCAAACGCAACAGCAACCTTTTACCTACTAAAATTTACACAACAGCTGAAACCAACAGAACAGCACCTTTTTACCAACTTGATTAATACTATCACAACATAATACATTTGACAGATTGTTTTAGAATACAACACAAATGTAAAATGCATGTAATAGCTTACATAAGTGAAATGTGCTTTTGGAGCTACATGGTGGGATTAGATGTGTGGGATTACTCCTCCCCTCCCTCCCAGCGCTGCAGGGGATTGAGCCTGCTGGAATTACCTGTCATCAGCTGCCATGGCAACCTGCCCCTCCTGCCTTCACCTCCTACACCTCTTACCTTTAATATCTCACCTGTAATATCTCAGGTCACTACCCTCACTCTTGTACCGTTTCTCACCCACTTCCTAATGCTCATACTATTTTTCACTCTCTTTCTGTGTTTCTGAGATACAGTCCATACTCTCCTAATGGGAAAAGCTTTATTCACTCTTACCTGTGTGACAAGCTCAAGCACATTTCATGGTACTGTCCCCTACTGAGGGACCCATACAGCTTCTACAGCAAGTGCTGCAAACCAAACCATTAAATTAGCCCAAATGTGCAAAGGTAAGCTATGGTGTGCATTCAGGTAAACATATGGCCTTATTACCTGAGGATAATGCAGTGTTCAGAGGCAGGTTATAGGCAGGTTATAGGACACTCTGTGAAATGGTGTCAGGGGAAACAGGCAGACAAAGTACCATTTTTTATGTTTCGTCCACAATTTACAGCTGGGGTTAAGACAACATTTGTCTGCTTCTGGAGATTTGAAAAGCTCTGACAGTACATCACAATGTGGAGGAAGCAGCATCTCAGCTAGACATGAAGAGAGAGACCATTTTCTCCTGGGACCCTGGCCACTGGCTGCAAGGACAGCCAGAATTATTTTCAATTAAGAATCAAACAGTAAAAACAATAGATAAGCAATACCTGACTACTCAAGGGTTTGCTCCTTAGGGTGAAAACCCAGTATTGTGTCATTTGCAAACAGGTGTGACACAGCACCTTTCATCACAGAGTAAATAAAAAATTCAAAACTACCCAAATTATTCCCTGACTTTTTAAGAAGTGATGAAGGTAAACATGGTCAAATACAGAGAATATGGCTCAATAAACACAAACGACACAGCACTCCGAAAGGTGGCAGGGTGAGCCAGGTTACAATGCCCAGCTCTCTCTACACCCACACCTGCCAGCGCAGAGGGGTGCTACACAGCCTGGCAACGAGAGGTCTGAGCGGCATCTAATAGGATCCCTGTAACACACAAAGTGCTCTGGGCTCTTCAGAGGAAACACTTTCACATCTTTAAACACAATCCTTTCTGTAAGACGTGGGCTTCAGCACCCAAAACCAGATCTTTAAACAGAACAGCAAACGTCTCCATGGCAACCCACCACTCAGCTTGACAGCTCACAGACAGTGAAACAGGTAGGGCTCAGGTCATTTGAGAATCTGAGGCACAGGTAAGAGGTTGCGCGGGGGGGCTCACCTTGCGGCCGTCTAGCGTGTACAGCTTGCGGATGTAGCAGTGCAGGAGCTCGGACACCTGGTCCATGAAGGCGCGCAGGGTCCGTGCCGTACGGCGGCTGAGCACGATGGTCCGCCGCACAGCCGGGTCATTATTCTTCACCAGGACGACGCGTTTAGGGTGGCGGTGGTAGCGGCTGGCGGTGGCAGGCACGGGCGCCTCCTCTGGGCGCGAGGGCTTCCTGCGCACACCATGGGCTGGGCTGTGGTGCCAGGCAACTGGCCGTCTCCCAGCAGCCTCCATGTCAATGGGCTTGGCGTGCCGGCGGTCGGAGCACAGGTAGCAGCCTCCGTCCTGCAGCTGCTCCAGACGACTGATGCAGTGTGTCCCGCGCGGGGTGGTGATCGTCCGCACGCCGAACGGCAGCGGCACCTTCTGGGACAGGTCGTCCAGCAGCGCGTCAAAGCACTTGAAGCTGCGGTGGTGGATGGCCATCCTCACCCCACTGAACTGCGCGTCGCCGCTCTTAAAGAAAGTGATCCTCTTTGCCGGGGCGCTGGAGGTCACATGGGAGGGGGTTTGCCTGCTCTGCTGGGGGGCGTGAGGCGTCTCATACCTGGGTGGGTCTGGATTCAAGGGGTCCGGAGCACCTGTCTGCATTTTGCCCTCTCACTCCACACTGGCAGGACACAGATCAGAGAGATCAGAATTACGGAACAAACTACAGCATCCTTCACAGATATCAGAATTACAGAACAAACTACAGCATCCTTCACAGATATCAGAATTACAGACTAAACTACAGCATCCTTCACAGAGATCAGAATTACAGAGCAAACTGCAGCATCCTTCACAGATATCAGAATTACAGAACAAACTACAGCATGCTTCACAGAGATCAGAATTACAGAACAAACTACAGCATCCTTCACAGATATCAGAATTACAGAACAAACTTCAGCGTCCTGAACAACACTAGCAGTGTCCATTACAACAGCTGAAGTACAGCACTGTCAGGGAAGTGATTTTTAATGATTAATGAGGACAATTACATTTTTCAAATCCTAACTGTCTCTGGGGGGTCCTTGAATTTGGCTTTATTGGTTAATATTTTCTCCAGCCATCACCTGAGAGAGGTACCAATGCTCCTAATATGAGTACTAAATACCCAAGTGCTCTGCTTCTAGTTGCAACATCTATGGCCTGGAACACAGTACTGACCAACTGAAAAATTAATCAGGACAAAATGTGGGGAAAAATCCCTGAGCATCTGTTAACACTGAAGGGTGAGAGTATAACCAAACAGGAAGAGACAATGGCTCCTGACAGAGCGTTCAGAAACACTTAACAGAGTGTTTAAAAGCACAGTGGTAACAAATTTAACTCACAAGCTTATTAGATAACATAATCTGCCTCAGTTTCCATGGTAGCCAGGTGACCTCGTAAAGAAAGGGGCAGGGTCAGGATACTGTTTGAATTCTTTTTAACAAACACATGACCCAAAGATGCATTCTGCCATTTTTTTTTTTTTTTTTTACCAAATTTGGTATCCACTTATCCACAGTGCTAATGACACATCCAGGGGATTTTTTCTTGCATGTTCAGATTTTTGGAGAGGTACACAGCCAGAAGGGTGAGATTTTTGGAGAGGTACACAGCCAGAAGGGTGAGATTTTTTGGAGAGGTACACAGCCAGAAGGGTGAGATTTTTGGAGAGGTACACAGCCAGAAGGGTGATGCTTTCATTGTAATTAAGAGTTACTGACACCCAAAGAGATGTACTGTATTTCCTTTCAGCTCTAGCACACTCTGTGTGGCTTTGCTGCAGTCAGCTCTAGCACAGTCTGTGTGGCTTTGCTGCAGTCAGCTCTAGCACAGTCTGTGTGGCTTTGCTGCAGTCAGCTCTAGCACGGTCTGTGTGGCTTTGCTGCAGTCAGCTCTAGCACAGTCTGTGTGGCTTTGGTTCTGCTACTAACCCACAGAAGAACACATCCCAACAGGAACAATGGAGCACAAGAATGGTTCTAACGATAAAAGCATCTCAAATAACTGACAGGATATGCATGCCACAGGAGGGGCATGCATAGGGCCCTGTTTGTCTGGCTTTAGGTCTCAAACATGAAACAGCATTTCAGTTCAGAGACTTTATGTATTACAAGCTCCAATGAGCCAGTCCAGTGTCCACTGCAGTCCTTTTTTCCTCAATTTTATCTCGCCAGAAAAGGTACCCAAATTCGCACACATGAACCTGACACTAAAGCAGTAAAATTCTGATCTGGCTAAAGGACGATCAGTGTGTACAGAAACGCAGGGCTGTATCTCAGGCTAAAGGGAGATCAGTGTGTACAGAAACGCAGGGCTGTATCTCAGGCTAAAGGGAGATCAGTGTGTACAGAAACGCAGGGCTGTATCTCAGACTAAAGGGAGATCAGTGTGTACAGAAACGCAGGGCTGTATCTCAGACTAAAGGGAGATCAGTGTGTACAGAAACGCAGGGCTGTATCTCAGACTGAAGGGAGATCAGTGTGTACAGAAACGCAGGGCTGAATCTCAGGCTAAAGGGAGATCAGTGTGTACAGAAACGCAGGGCTGTATCTCAGACTAAAGGGAGATCAGTGTACAGAAACGCAGGGCTGTATCTCAGACTAAAGGGAGATCAGTGTGTACAGAAACGCAGGGCTGTATCTCAGACTAAAGGGAGATCAGTGTGTACAGAAACGCAGGGCTGTATCTCAGACTAAAGGGAGATCAGTGTGTACAGAAACGCAGGGCTGTATCTCAGACTAAAGGGAGATCAGTGTGTACAGAAACGCAGGGCTGTATCTCAGACTAAAGGGAGATCAGTGTGTACAGAAACGCAGGGCTGTATCTCAGACTAAAGGGAGATCAGTGTGTACAGAAACGCAGGGCTGTATCTCAGACTAAAGGGAGATCAGTGTACAGAAACGCAGGGCTGTATCTCAGACTAAAGGGAGATCAGTGTGTACAGAAACGCAGGGCTGTATCTCAGACTAAAGGGAGATCAGTGTGTACAGAAACGCAGGGCTGTATCTCAGACTAAAGGGAGATCAGTGTGTACAGAAACGCAGGGCTGTATCTCAGACTAAAGGGAGATCAGTGTGTACAGAAACGCAGGGCTGTATCTCAGACTAAAGGGAGATCAGTGTGTACAGAAACGCAGGGCTGTATCTCAGACTAAAGGGAGATCAGTGTGTACAGAAACGCAGGGCTGTATCTCAGACTAAAGGGAGATCAGTGTGTACAGAAACGCAGGGCTGTATCTCAGACTAAAGGGAGATCAGTGTGTACAGAAACGCAGGGCTGTATCTCAGACTAAAGGGAGATCAGTGTGTACAGAAACGCAGGGCTGTATCTCAGACTAAAGGGAGATCAGTGTGTACAGAAACGCAGGGCTGTATCTCAGACTAAAGGGAGATCAGTGTGTACAGAAACGCAGGGCTGTATCTCAGACTAAAGGGAGATCAGTGTGTACAGAAACGCAGGGCTGAATCCGCTCTCACAGCTGTATCATTAGACCTGTGTTTGATACCAAAGCTACATGGATTCTTTAGTGTTTGTCATGATACAATTTTAGATGAAAACTGGTTTCATACAATCATGTCTTTGCTTCCCTTCTATTCTGTTCTTTCATTCACATGAAGACATCCCACCTGATATACTACATCATTTTCCAAAGGCTCATGGGAATTACGGGTACATGTTCAATAAAATATTTGATTCTGCACAAAACAGGCTGATTTTGTTGAACAGGGATAGTTGGCAGTGTCACAAACGCGCATACAAGCATGCAGGCCAAATAAGGGCACATGCATAACTGTGCCTCCCCAGGCCCAATGCGCATGCCGTGAACAGCCTGCTCCTGCCCTCACAGGACACACAAATTGTATTTCCTCTACTTAGCCCTTGTTTGGTCTCCTAATCCAGCACTGATAAAGATTAAGATACTTAAAGAGACATTACTAAGCAATTCAAATCAATTGATTTTAAAGCATAGCAAATTCCAGTTCAGCTCTATCATTCCGATGGGTGAGTATTTATTTCTGTAAATACGGCCCTTTATGTGCTCAGTACAATCACCCAATAAAGGATATACACCTTCACTTTTTAAAGATTACAGAGCACCATGAGTAAAACAGGTGTGTACCTTTTACAGATACGTAAACAGCCAGACAGCTACGCAACAGATAGACAGTCAGACAGACAGATAAATAAAGTTAAATAACATAAATGTGAAGAAGTGACATTTAACACTAACTAAACCCCTCTGTTCTCAATCATATTTCTTGTCACATGCATTTGTTGTATATACTGCTGTATACTGTTGGTGGCACAATTAGCAGAAACTTAAAATGATGTTTACAGCAGGACAAAAGCTTATGGCTGTGCTGAGAACCTGTAACCTCTTGTGTTCACACTAACAGTAAATCAACGCTCTTTCCAGATTCCAGTAAAGAAACTTGTAAACTCTGCCTGTACTTACTCTGTCAGGGAACATGATCCAAAATGGCTGAGTCGCCCCTGAAATACTTTTTGCCAAAAAAAAAAAAAAAAAAAAAAATTGACCAACTCTCAAACCAGCAAGTGCAGCACGATTACCTCCAAAGGGCTGAGAGCAGCAGGCTACTGCAGTTCAGTAACTGCAGGTTGAAAAGCTCCACAGAGCTGATCAGCTGCCCCAGAGGCTAAGGATAGAACACAAAGCCCTTTAATCACCTGCAGATTCCTGCCCAGTCTGGAGCAGCCAACACAGAGCCACAACTGCTGCCTGCTTTCAGTCCATTTCCCCACACATATCACATCAGATATCACGTCTCACCCTCTCATACACACACCCTCCCACAGCCACGTCTCACCCTCTCACACACACACCCTCTCACAGCCACGTCTCACCCTCTCATACACACACCCTCTCACAGCCACGTCTCACCCTCTCATACACACACCCTCTCACAGCCACGTCTCACCCTCTCATACACACACCCTCTCACAGCCACGTCTCACCCTCTCATACACACACCCTCTCACAGCCACGTCTCACCCTCCCATACACACACCTCTCACAGCCACGTCTCACCCTCTCATACACACACCCTCTCACAGCCACGTCTCACCCTCTCACACACACACCCTCTCACAGCCACGTCTCACCCTCTCATACACACACCCTCTCACAGCCACGTCTCACCCTCTAATACACACACCCTCTCACAGCCACGTCTCACCCTCTCATACACACACCCTCTCACAGCCACGTCTCACCCTCTCATACACACACCCTCTCACAGCCACGTCTCACCCTCTCATACACACACCCCTCACCCTCTCATACATACGCCCTCTCACAGCCACCCCTCACACACACACACACACTCTTGAATATCTCACACATACACACACACACATACCTGACCCTCTCCCTCTCTCTCACACTCACATCCATGACCCTCACACACACACACAATATTTCTACATTGTGCTGTAATTAAATTCAAGGAAAAATAGAGATTGATAAAAAACAATCCGTGTGCACAGACATGAGATATATCAGGTGTAGAGAGAGAAGTCAATACACTTTAGGATCATTATTTTGGATAAAATGGAAGATAAATCCTATTTTCTGTTTTGTATGGGTGTTGGGGGAGAAAATGTGATAGTAATGATCAACAGTGTTCTCTGCAGTCCTGCCGTCTCTGCTCAGCTCAGTACTCCCCCAAAGCAGCCCATCTGAGCCCTGCTTCAGCTCACTGCACCTGACGAGCTCCTGCTTCCTCTGTGAAACTGCGTCACATACGTGGACACAGGAAACGGAATCACAGTTTCCCATAGGCTTTCAGAGGACCCGTTTGCTGCCCAGTCATGAGACCGAGCGTTGCTGAATGTTGCTGAACGGTTGGGTCCTCTCGATCAACCCATGTTATTTGCTTAATTTTCATCTGGTACAATTTATTTGCCCTTTTGTGCCACAGAAACTACATTTCCATACAGTCTGAAGCAATACTACCCTTCACAATCCTGCATCATTTCCTTTTGTAGTTGTCCACTACATTTGGAATAAAGTATTTTTATTTATATATATTTTCATACAAATATCATATTATAATTATGTAAAGGAATGTTTGCAAACCACTAAGGCTAACTGAGAAGAGCCTCTATGTCCCCCGCTACAGGGTTGTGTGTCATCTGCATGCAGTATCAGCAAATGTAAACATGACAGCAGATACGTGAGGACAGTGTGCAGCGCTAGCGTGGCAGTTTTTCTTATTATTTTTTAATAGGGGACAGAAACCTGTACAGCATTTCAAGATGTAATTGAACTCCCAAAGACATGAGCACAAGTACGCAACAGCTAAGTGCGTTTACGGTGAATTTGCGAGGACTGTTTGAGCTTGAGTTTCACAAGAATTGTATATTTGTCTCAAAGAAACAGGATTTTAATGTGATTAAAAGGGAAACATGTTTAAATGAATGAATGTAATAAGAGTTGAAGAAGGTAATGACATTTATCCCTCCCTGTGCAAGGTACTGGACAATTCCGTTATGAACTATTCAGTGCAGGTATTGGTACAGGTATCCTGGGGAGTGAGCAGTATAGGCTAAAAAACTGGGAGGGCATGCTGGATATGATCAGGGCACAGCTGGCCAGGTGGAGATGGGGGGTTGTGATTAACAGCCTGGTGGCCTCCATGCTGTGGCACAGGATGGCCTATCTGGATCCTCCCCCCCGGGATTCCTGAAGGGGATTCAGTCACTGTTGCCTTTTTTTGGTGTGGGAACCACTAGCTGCGGTTTGGTATCTGCCTGTGGAGGAGGGGGGTAAGGGCTGGTTAATCTTTGTAGCAGGGTGGCTGCTTTTAGACTACAGGCTGCAAAAAGACTACCGTACACTGCAGAGCTGAGCTGGGGGACGGCGGCCCCTTTTTCCTGAGGAAGGTGGAGATTTTGGACTGTGATTTGCTGATTGGACTGGACCTCTCCAGGCTCCGCCCAGAGGTGTTGCCTGGTCTTTACCGCAGGCTGAGGGCCTGGGGGCTGCTGAAGGTGGACAGGCGGGAGGAAGTGGTCACTGGGGACACTGTGCTCCAGGACTGTCTGTTTTTTAACCCTCTCTTTCCTGAAGCTGCTCTACAATCCTGGATTTCCCTCCACACCTTTGCCAGGAGTGGGGTAACAAAGCGCATCAAACTTCTGGATATGCACAACAGTGGCTGGCAAGCTGGTATTGAATTGGGCAGGACTCTGCCTGTCCACTCCGTTAGAAGGTGTGAGAAGCTGCTGACAGGTCCGATCGACTGTCAGCATCCTCATGTGCGGGAGGTGATTGAGGAGACTCTTGCCAGAGGTGGAAGGACTGTTTCAGAGGTTTTGTGTCCTGAGTTTTGACATGGCCTTCAATCCAGGCCACTCAGGGCCCTTTCCTGAGAGGGGCCCCCTAGGGGTGGTTTGTTTCTGGAAAGGCGCCACAGAAGCTGTTGTATCAGTGGCGTGTGTCAGGTAGCTGCAGGTTTTGCTCTGGGGAAGAATTTCCTGAAATTTGAGTATTCTTCGCTGATTAATGATTCGCCTGTTTTTGAAGCTACTTTTTGTTCTGACGGTTTCTTTCCTTTTTGTGTTTTCTTTGTGTAAGGCTGGGGTTTGTTTTATGAAAACAAACAACAAGGGAGGCCCTGTCTCTCTCTCTCTCTCTCTCTCTCTCACACACACACACACACACACACACACTGGGAGGCCCTGTCTCTCTCTCTCTCTCACACACACACACACACACACACACACACACACACACACACACACACACACACACACACACACACACACACACAGGGAGGCCCCGTCTCTCTCTCTCTCACTCACACACACACACACACTGGGAGGCCCTGTCTCTCTCTCTCTCTCTCTCTCTCTCACACACACACACACACACACACACACACACACACACACACACTGGGAGGCCCTGTCTGTCTCTGTCTCTCTCTCTCTCTCTCTCTCTCACACACACACACACACACACACACTGGGAGGCCCTGTCTCTCTCTCTCTCTCTCTCTCTCTCACACACACACACACACACACTGGGAGGCCTGTCTCTCTCTCTCTTTCACACACACACACACACACACACACACACTGGGAGGCCCTGTCTCTCTCTCTCTCTCTCTCACACACACACACACACACACTGGGAGGCCCTGTCTCTCTCTCTCTTTCACACACACACACACACACACACACACACACTGGGAGGCCCTGTCTCTCTCTCTCTCTCTCTCTCACACACACACACACACACACACACACACACTGGGAGGCCCTGTCTCTCTCTCTCTCTCTCTCACACACACACACACACACACACACACACTGGGAGGCCCTGTCTCTCTCTCTCTTCACACACACACACACACACACACTGGGAGGCCCTGTCTCTCTCTCTCTCTCTCACACACACACACACACACACTGGGAGGCCCTGTCTCTCTCTCTCTTTCACACACACACACACACACACACACACTGGGAGGCCCTGTCTCTCTCTCTCTTTCACACACACACACACACACACACACACACACACACTGGGAGGCCCTGTCTCTCTCTCTCTCTCTCACACACACACACACACACTGGGAGGCCCTGTCTCTCTCTCTCTTTCACACACACACACACACACACACACTGGGAGGCCCTGTCTCTCTCTCTCTGTTTTTCTCTCTTAAAAGAAGACACGCGCAGTCAGAGGTGCACACAACCGATATTGTTTTTAGAAGGTGGGACTTACAAATTCTTACAAAGTTAAGACTTCAAAAGGTGAACACCTTAGTTTATTTTTACTATGTACATATAAATACATATAAATACTAAAAATAAACTAAGGTGTTCACCTTTTGAAGTCCTAACTTTGTAAGAATTTGTAAGTCCCACCTTCTAAGGTGGAAACAATATCAGGTTTTACAAATGTATACATAAAATGCAGAGTTATTGAATGTCACATGGGGAAGCTAACTAGCCAGCTGGTCAAGCAAATGCTCAATGCGCTAACTGGAGTGAGCCAAGCTACCTTTCAAATAGCTCATATCTTAGGTAGCCTGTTTCCAAATGTAAATATCTAAACCATGGTTATGAGTTAAAAAAGTGTAAATGGCAGCTGGCTAGAGATGGTAGAACAGAGCAACAGTATGCTTTTAACTGGAATAATGGAATGTACTCACAACAATATTAATGAATACTGTACTGGGATTTTTAAAGAGTATATTATCTTAAATGCTATCAGGAAAACGCATTTTATGTATGAGTACACCTTTAATATTATATTGTATAATTGTTGATGGCACTATGCTGTAAATTTAGCTCAGGCAGATGTCTAACCTTCATGTGTTAAACTCTTAAACACAGCACTGTAAAGCATTTCCACACAGATGTACTGGCTTGTCGCCAGGCTGTGCTTAATCAACTCATAAACCTTCCTAGTTTCCATATTCATTATCGCAATCACATAACAGCAGAATATTCTACTGCCTCACTACTCTCCTACAGCAGTTTAAACAGTGACCTGCTTACCGTGACGAGAGCAGAGACGGACAGATACACATGGCAACGCTCTGGCTGTCTGTAACCTCAGCAACGCTCTGGAAGTCTGTATCCTTGGATACCTCCTCTCCCTCTGGTTTTCTGCGCAGAGATCTGGGCCTAACTTCACAAGACGGATCCACAAAGTTATTTATCTGTAGATGTGGCGGTCAGTGGATGTTGTGTCCATGGCGACTGACGGCTTTGATTACATCTTTGTGTTGGGCCTGGTGTTCCGTGCAGAGGTCTGGAGCAGCGCTGCGTTACTGACACGGGTTATACTGACACAGAATGGCAGGTGAATGGACCCATATGCTGCAGGAGAGCAGGGCTGATGGGAAAGAGGATTACAGCGGCTTGGGCCATCTGCAGATATGGGAATTAACTCTGAGTTCACAACGGCTGTTGTATGGACTCACTGTGTCACCGAACAGCAAAACAATCTTTTAGTTGAAGAAAAAATGATGTTGAAATCTCCTGCACATGTCAGAAGTCTGCCGAAATGAACATTTAAATGTTGAATGTATTACAGAAGCATGTCCATCTGAAGTTAATGATGCAGCAGATAAGATGATAACACTAACTAAAGGACAAAGCCACATTAACATGTGGGGATACAGTGGAAAGAGTTGGTAATTTTTTATAAACTGTCTTGTGGACTTTAAAGGAAGGACAACTGTATGATAGCTAAATTGTAATGTACTGTTTTCAACCTGCAAAACTTTGGGTTTTTATCTGAATTCCAGTGTTGGCTCTAAAGTAATACAACGCATAATTAGTTGCAAGGTAGCTGAAGGGCAAAAACATTTGTCAGAAGTGGGATTCGAACCCACGCCTCCAGGGGAGACTGCGACCTGAACGCAGCGCCTTAGACCGCTCGGCCATCCTGACACATTCTGAACAGTTATAATGTCACATAATGAACCTTATTTCATTTCAATGCCCGCTACAGGTCTATTTCACACATTTTGATCACATACATGGATACAAACTCTTCATACATACGGACTACTTTGCAAGACAAACCCCCAAACGTTGCGGTGATTGTGCCTAACAACGGTTAGCTGGCTGACAAGCTAGTTAAAAATGGGCAAAACTGTGTCAAACTGGTCTCCTCGTTTTTACAGCAGATATCTCTTTAAATACACATAAAATGCATTTTTAATTATGATGGCTATAGCTAACCATTGTATCTTTAGCAGTTAACAATAAGATATCTAGACAACAGATAACGCACAAGACATAACGCACCTGGCTTATTAGGTAGCTTTAGACGATACATGTACTACAATAATAAAGACTTTGGGACTCCGCACAAGTCAGCCTCATTCCCAGGGACAGCACAGAGAAATCTTGCTGGTTGGTTCATCGATGTGTTTAGCAAGCTATTATAATTCGAGAAATGATTTACAAATAAAAACATGTTTGTTCACTATCGGTAAGTGGTTAGCAGTACGGCATCTACAGGTGCTAGCTTAGGACTATGTCGGTGTCTAGCTAGGATAAACGCTGGAGAAAACGTTAGGTACCTGCGTCTAATTTTCTTGTTGCATATCTACATTATGCTCTGGATAACAGCGTCTGCAGATGTAATGTAATGTATAGCTACTCAGCGGCCTAAAATATCAGTATTTCCAGCACTGTGAAAATGCTGGATGTAATGTTAAAACTAGCTTCCAAAAACAAGTTCAAACTACGGCATGGATAAAAACAAGACATTTCTATCACCACAGAAATGATACGAAAGCAGACATGGGATCTAAATCTTGATTTATAAACGTCATCAGATCATTGTCAATTTTTATTTTAAAAACGAAGGCAGAACCGTTGATTCACCTACCTGAGCCGAGCCGACGGAGCTGACGACGCAGGTACTCGGCCAGTGTGAGCGGCACGGCGGACTCGCCCCCGCTGCCATGCCTGCCATCCCATATCATACATACGGGAATCTCCACGCTCTTTGAGTGACTTGCAGAAAAAATATTGCTGTACAGCTCCAAACAAAATTCTTGTTCTCTACTTAAATTCAATACTCAAATAAATGCAATTGTTTTCATCCCAAAATGATTGTGCGCTGTTTGCAGGGATCGTTTCAACCGAAGTATTTCCTCAGGCGTAGAGGTGCTCCTGGTAACGACTTATTCATCAGAGAGGAAAATTCGTCTTGACTGAATTTTTCTCCCATATCGTCTGTTCTAAATGCGTTCGCCCAGCGGGGAGAAGTATCGATAACTGCTCAGAGTAAAATTCTAGCTACCGTATCTTCTCATTTATTCTCTCTCATAAGGTTTTCCGATAATTAAATGGATTTAAAATAAATTAAGATTGGCCTGCAGCAGTTACATAACACAGCGTACAAATAATGTTTTCACAGCCTTTAGTTATTAATCAAGTAGGGTAAATTGTACAGGTTCTATGTTTGTATGTGCCATAGTCATATTAATTTAGAGAGCAATTTGCTTTAACCGTCACATATACATTCACTAAATCACCAGCAGCACAACGCGAAGAGCTGGTTCGAAATTAGGCACCAGCTCCGGACCAGCCCTCTTACTGCCTTGGCAGAAAAGGGGTAACAAACCCCAGTTGGGTATTATCAATTTTCCTAAATTGGCACTGACTCCACACCATTCCTGCGTGGTGTGGCGCCTCTTATTCACCAGCAGGGGGCAGCATCTACAACTTTGTAATCCTGCCACCCTGTTGGGCTTTCCTTCGTCTATCTATCGTTACCATGAGTACTGCACAGCCATGCGAGCTTTGAAAAGCTGCCGGGACTCCAACTTACATCAACGAAGAACTCCCCTGCCACATCAGTTTAATTATATGTCACTAATACTATTTGTCAACAAAAGAGCTACAATATACGAACCATTTTATGGATGCCCACTTGAATGTAAATACAGACAGTCTGCCACCCCGGACAAGTACTGCAGTAATTACAGAGAAATTCATTTGGGGACTAACTGTGAACAAAAGTCTCAAAAAAGGTCTCAACTTTTAAGCTTATACAATATTTTTATTCCTCAAAAGTGGGAGGGAGATGTATCCCCCCCTCATCTGCGCCCCTTCCACCCCCACAGAGACAAAGACTTGCTGTTTGGACCGCTCCCCTCGCAGAATCAAGTACTGTCAATACATAATCAGAGATGCAAGCTGTGTACTGTATTAACATAGTTAAGCTACTTAGTGAGTGTTATGGGGTGTAATGTCCCCCTTTCTTTATTACACTGTAACCTCTGAGCTACAAGCCCAGCTCCCTAACCATTATATTACACCGTAACCTCTGAGCTACAAGCCCAGCTCCCTAACCATTATACTACACTGTAGCCTCTGAGCTACAAGCCCAGCTCCCTAACCATTATATTACACCGTAACCTCTGAGCTACAAGCCCAGCTCCCTAACCATTACACTACACTGTAACCTCTGAGCTACAAGCCCAGCTCCCTAACCATTATACTACACTGTAGCCTCTGATCTACAAGCCCAGCTCCCTAACCATTACACTACACTGTAACCTCTGAGCTACAAGCCCAGCTCCCTAACCATTACACTACACTGTAACCTCTGAGCTACAAGCCCAGCTCCCTAACCATTACACTACACTGTAACCTCTGAGCTACAAGCCCAGCTCCCTAACCATTATACTACACTGTAACCTCTGAGCTACAAGCCCAGTTCCCTAACCATTACACTACACTGTAACCTCTGAGCTACAAGCCCAGTTCCCTAACCATTACACTACACTGTAACCTCTGAGCTACAAGCCCAGTTCCCTAACCATTACACTACACTGTAACCTCTGAGCTACAAGCCAGCTCCCTAACCATTATACTACACTGTAACCTCTGAGCGACTAAACGAGTGTAGTAGGTATAGATCATAACTGTATCAATGCAAATCTACACAATTGAAACCGTCTTCAACATTTATTTCACAAACCACCACAGTAAAGCCTTCGCCCGCCGGGTTTCGACAACACAATAACGTTTTAAATCCCTCCATCTTAGTCTGTGGTGCAAAGACATTTAAGGTAGCACGATTAACTTTTCAACAAAGAAGTCATACGGTAACTTGCTCCTGTACTTTTCTATAAAACCTTTCTCTGTACATTGTATTTTCTCTTTATAAAAGGCGACCCAATACATGGACTTTGTGGTATTATATTTCATAAGAAAAACAAAGATAAGCCACATGCCCGCTCTACCTTAAGAGCCCTCACTCGCTGGGAAACACTGCGGGTACAGCTCGACTGGATTGGCTGAATCAATAACAGGTTTTGGAAAACAACTTTTCAAAAAACTGTTTCAACAAACAAACCCAAACCTTACACAAACAAAACACAAAAAGGTGTGTGAGAGAGAGAATGCGTGTGTATGTGAGTGTATGTATGTGTGTGTGAGTGTCTATGCATGCATGTGTCTCTGAGTGAGTGTGTGTGTGATCGTGTGTGTGCGTGTCTGCACACATGTATGTCTGTTTCAGCATGTGTGTCAGTGCATATGCAGGTGGGTATGTTGGGTGAAGGAGGGGGTGAGTTCAGGTATGCACTGTTAATGGGAGGAGGGTACCATGACACATGAAGTGGTTTGAACGGCACTATGGCTCCTTTAACTTCCTGTTTACCTCAGGCTACTGATGACTGGAATTCACAAACGCCTTTAACTGCTCAGTTTAGCTCCAACCAAATCTGGCATTGATGGATTTCATTAAGCAAATGAAAATGATTTTATCTCAGCTAATTCAGGCATTTGCCAGCTTTCTGTCACTAACAATATATGGCAGCTCTCCCATTGGAAGGGAACCTCATGCCCCACCACTGGTGTTTATCTTCAGACACCACTGAGTAAATGAAAGCACTCTTCCACTGTGCTGCAACATGTAATTCCTCTGTGCTCCACTAGGAGGTAGCCATGGCCTGTCCACCATAACAGCCTTACAATGCCCTGTGTTCACCCCTATCTCTACCCCCCACCCTGTGTTCACCCCTATCTCTACCCCCCACCCTGTGTTCACCCCTATCTCTACCCCCACCCTGTGTTCACCCCTATCTCTACCCCCACCCTGTGTTCACCCCTATCTCTACCCCCATCTATCTCTACCCCCACCCTGTGTTCACCCCCCCCTATCTCTACCCCCCCACCCTATCCACCCTGTGTTCACCCTATCTCTACCCCCCCCCACCCTGTGTTCACCCCTATCTCTACCCCCCACCCTGTGTTCACCCCTATCTCTACCCCCCACCCTGTGTTCATCTCTACCCCCCACCCCCTATCTCTACCCCCCCTCACCCTGTGTTCACCCCTATCTCTACCCCCCACCCTGTGTTCACCCCCTATCTGTGTTCTACTACCCCCACCCTGTGTTCACCCTGTGTTCACCCCTATCTCTACCCCCCACCCTGTGTTCCCCCCACCCTGTGTTCACCCTATCTCTACCCCCCACCCTGTGTTCACCCCTATCTCTACCCCCCCCCCTGTGTTCACCCTGTGTTCACCCCTATCTCTACCCCCCACCCTGTGTTCACCCCTATCTCTACCCCCCCACCCTGTGTTCACCCCTATCTCCCCCCACCCTGTGTTCACCCCTATCTCTACCCCCCACCCTGTGTTCACCCCTATCTCTACCCCCCACCTGTGTTCACCCCATCTCTACCCCCCTCACCCTGTGTTCACCCCCTATCTCTACCCCCCACCCTGTGTTCACCCCTATCTCTACCCCCCCCACCCTGTGTTCACCCTGTGTTCACCCCTATCTCTACCCCCACCCTGTGTTCACCCTATCTCTACCCCCCACCCTGTGTTCACCTATCCTACCCCCACCCTGTGTTACTATCTCTACCCCCACCCTGTGTTCACCCCTATCTCTACCCCCCACCCTGTGTTCACCCCTATCTCTACCCCCCCCCCCTATCTCTACCCCCCTATCTCTACCCCCCACCCTGTGTTCACCCCCCACCCTGTGTTCACCCCTATCTCTACCCCCCACCCTGTGTTCACCCCTATCTCTACCCCCACCCTGTGTTCACCCCTATCTCTACCCCCCCCCCCCCACCCTGTGTTCACCCCTATCTCTATCTCTCCCCCCCACCCTGTGTTCACCCCCACCCTGTGTTCACCCCTATCTCTACCCCCCACCCTGTGTTCACCCCTATCTCTACCCCCCTGTGTTCACCCCTATCTCTACCCCCCACCCTGTGTTCACCCCCACCCTGTGTTCATCTCTACCCCCCCACCCTGTGTTCACCCCTATCTCTACCCCCACCCTGTGTTCACCCCTATCTCTACCCCCACCCTGTGTTCACCCCTATCTCTACCCCCACCCTGTGTTCACCCCTATCTCTACCCCCCACCCTGTGTTCACCCCTATCTCTACCCCCACCCTGTGTTCACCCCTATCTCTACCCCCACCCTGTGTTCACCCCTATCTCTACCCCCACCCCTATCTCTACCCCCCACCCTGTGTTCACCCCTATCTCTACCCCCCCACCCTGTGTTCACCCCTATCTCTATCCCAACCACCCTGTCTCTGATTCTGCCTCTCTAATTTCTGTCATTTCTGATCTTTTTCTTTCTGATTCCGTTCTCTTACTCTCTTTCAAAGGGATCAGTGATAGCTCTCACTCTCTCTCCCTGTTTGTCTGTAGTTAGCAGTGGAGTTTAATTGTTGATTGAGGAGGGAAGTATGGTTGTTGTGGTCTTTCTAGACACAGTGACTAATTTAGCATGCGCACGCATGCACATGCATATGCACACACACACACACACACACACACACAGTCTAAGGTAACCCTATCCAGGTCTTGCTACCCCATCATGTCTTGTCACCATGGTGATTGAGTGTGAGAGAAGAGTTCTCTGACTCCTGCATATCAACATTCATCCATCAAAGCCAGGTGAATCATCCAGGGGGCTCGCCTGGGCGGCTTTGTGCTTCATAATGTAATGAAGCTGTAGTTAAACCTGCAGAATCAGGGATCCACATGTTTGTGGTGTCTCACCTCTCCATCACTGGTCAAACTGCTCAGTCTCATTCACCATTATTCCCATGCCCATGCTAACCAAACCCCCATGAGCTTCACTCTGCTGCAGGTTGTGATTCTTCAGAACTGGCTCACTGCTTATGTAGTGCACATTCTCCCATCCCAACCTGGCAACCTTCTGGCAGAATTAACACAAGAACCCCCTCTTTGAGAGGAGTTGTCAGTCCCTCCCCCGTTTGCCTGGCGCTGATCCTAACCTGGCAACTGTCCGCTGGGGCGAGGGCATGTCCTTGCACAGTGCTTGTTCTCGTGCTGAATGATAATGTGACCGTTATGCAACTGTTTTAATAGCTTTCATAACTGCCTTTTTATAAAGAGAATGAATTAGAGCCAGCTTCCATGTGTACTAAAACCCCTGAGGATTCTTAAAATTGTAATCTGAGTGTAATTCACAGGGTCCTCATTACCATGGGACTACACTAACTTCATTATTTTAGTCTCAAAAGGTTTTTTTATATCGCTTTAAAGTCAGTTTTTTAACATACTGCTATCTTTGAGCCCACTGTTTTCTAGGAGCTCATTCTTATTGTCATTATTATTGATCAAAATAGTAACATTATAACATATTATGTTCTTTTTACAATATTGCATTAAAACATGTGTCACAGTTACAGTAAAAATAATCAGTCATGATAAAACAAAAAGAAAAAAAGGTACAAAAGCATAAGATTTTAAAATGCATAAGGTGTAGTAAAATAGGAAGTTAATTTGCTTGGTGGTTTTTGGCAGTGCTAGCACAAAGACACTGATTCCAGCCCAGTCCTGATATTCTATGAGCTAGAATAGGAACGTGAAGGATGGAGGAGGGCAGAGAGTGAGGGAGGAGGAAGGTGAAGGATGGAGGAGGGCAGAGAGCGAGGGAAGAGGAAGGTGAAGGATGGAGGAGAGGGAGGGAGGTGAAGGATGGAGGAGGACGGAGAGTGAGGGAGGAGGAAGGTGAAGGATGGAGGAGGGCAGAGAGTGAGGGAGGAGGAAGGTGAAGGATGGAGGAGGGCAGAGAGCAAGGGAGGAGGAAGGTGAAGGATGGAGGAGGGCAGAGAGCGAGGGAGGAGGAAGATGAAGGATGGAGGAGGGCAGAGAGCGAGGGAGGAGGAAGGTGAAGGATGGAGGAGAGGGCAGAGAGGGAGGGAGGAGGAAGGTGAAGGATGGAGGAGGGCAGGGAGTGAGGGAGAAGGAAGATGAAGGATGGAGGAGGGCGGAGAGTGAGAGAGGAGGAAGGTGAAGATTGGAGGAGAGGGAGGAAGGTGAAGGATGAGCTGAGCCCTTATCCTTTTTTACCTGGGCACAGTAACATCCAGAGAGGCAGTAAGTCCTCTGTGGATGAGTTTAGAGAGCTGGTTTTGCCCCAGCACCTGGCTCCAAGGTAGAAAAGGTCACAAGCCTGCAGGATGTGAGCTGGCAGCCCTGCTTCTGGAGCAGAGTGCACTACGTGCTGCATGCTACAGTGCACACACTGTGACCTGACCCGGCAGCTGAGAATGAACCCCTCCACAACCCTTCACCCATCAAGCGAAATATGATCACCTGCCCTTCACCTTTCCAGGAAACAGGTGTGTTTCTTCTGCCCATGTTTAGGTGTTACAGGTATTAATCCCCCACAGGTGTTTTGCAGGTAAAAGGTTTAAGAGGCCCCTGCATGGTCACCAAGGAGCCCAGCTGATGTAGGCACATATCTCACCTGTTCACCTGTTCATGCTCAAGAATCTGACAATTAAATTGAACACAAACCTACATCCACCCATAAATGTTATTCATGTTTGGGTAATAAAATAAAACATTACAACACAATAAGTAACAATAATAATAATACTAGTAATAATAATAATTTGTATCTTATTGCATTGATAGCCTACATGTATATCATCAAATGCAAAGTGAGGCAATCATAGCGTCACAGCCAAAGCGCCCCTGGGCCGGTCGGGGGCGCATACCGGTAGAAACACCAGCGCCTCCACATTTGACAGAGGTGCGACGCCCACCAGCAGATCCGCAACTGCCTGAAACGTCGTGGCCACGACGTAATCTCGCCAGTGTTCCCCTCCTCCCCTCGCAAGATTAATCCAGTGAAACGGAGGGTACGGATTCCTCCTCGCCGTGTCGGACTGAAACAGAACAGCTCTTCGTGGTCGAGGTGCAGCATCATGATGCGGAGGACGGAGCGCTAGATTTCCTCTAGCATTACCTACTTCATCTCTCTCCCCTTGTCTCAGCCTCACATAACATAACAGTGCATTCTCTCCGTTGATAAGGACCTGAACCAGAAACACAAGGTAAGATGAGTAGTCGTCTGTCAATGCACTTTATTGGTTTATGAGACCATATGCGTTGCTGAGAGGGAAAGACAGGAACGCTGTAGCCTACAATGAATGAGAAGCTTGTTTGTTTATCCGCCGTGTTGTCTTGAACGAAGGGAGGGAGAGAGAAAGAGACAGAAACCATTACATGGCCTCATCAGCGTTTATTCATGAGTAATGCGGTATTTATCCATCATGTTTATCATTTAGGAAAACATTCCGGCAAAGGCTTATCTGCCATATATTTCTATGCATTCCACTGATTATCGTCCATTTTAAATAATAATAGCATGCGCTGGGGTCTACATGCGCTGAATAATTCTCACGAAATAAATAGCACAGGACAAGGGACGTTAGTCGTTTCAATGAGCAGTCAAATCTTGGCATTGTCTCGCTTCCTCTGGCGGCTGCAGTCTTCAATATTTTAGATCGCATCCCTCAGTCATCCTGCCGCGTGCAGAGCTCAACGTGATGATCAAATCGGGGGCGCGGTTTTTGCACAAATGGATGCTCGGCCGCGTCAGAATGAATTTTTAATACAGAAAGAAAGGTGGGGAAGAGGGGATTTCCCTGAAGTGCGTGCTCTCTCGCTTTCTGCTATCTATCTTTAATGTAGATATTACAGTGGTAAGACCTGCCCCGATACCGTCCAGACAAGGGTGTTTCTTGCCTTGTCTGTAGTTTAATTCCTCCATTTTGGCGCAGCTTCCGATAAACCCGTTTTTGTGGTGCACAGCTCTGACGCCACAATGGAACTTCAGCACACCAATCCCGCAAGGTCCGTCCCGCGGCGGCGGCAGCACGCGCTTTCTCCTCTGGAGTATGGAAAATGTTATTATACATTTGCGCATGTGTCAGACAACGCACACATCCGTCGTTTTGTGTTTAGATGATGATATGTAAATATAAATCGAGATTTATATTTACAAATAAGGATTGAATTACTTCAATGTAGTGTTTGATGAAGCATTTTTAGTGCAGCCAGGCAGGCGATAACACGTTAGCACTCAATTCCCAGCTGCATCTGAAAGCACACAAGCTGTGTATGCTTTTATGTGTGTGTGTTTGCAATGCTGTAACATGTGCATCTGTGTGTGAGAATGTGTGTGCATATTTCAGTGTGATAGTCTGTGTGTCTCTGTTATTTATTGTAGTGCTGTACGAGTGCATGTGTGTGAGTGTTAATGTGATTTCATTGGCAGAGCTGAAGCTCTCAGTCTAACGTGGGGATTGTGCAGAGGAGCAGAGCACAGTCTAGTAATCCCTGCTGGCTGGGAGCAGAGCTGTCACTGGCCCTGAGTAAAACATGCAGTGTGTGAGTGTGCTGTTTTCACAAAGATCGCGTATATGCATGTGTGTACATGTGTCTGCATGTGCATGTGTGTGCACGTGTGTGTGTGTGTTTGTGTGTGTGTGTGCATGTGCGTGTTGGGGATACTCCGTGCTTTGAAAGCCTCATATCCGGTTTTACAGCAGGGTGTGTAGATGAAGCACCTTGCTAAGGGTGCAGGGTTCTCACCTGAGGGTCAGACCAGCAGCTTTGTGTGTGTTAGGGCTCTGCACACAGGGAAGCAGCAGGTGTGTTCATGGTTTGTTTTCCTTGATGGGTGGAACCATGCTGAGTGGGGGGAGTCAAATTGTGTTTTATACCCCAAGCTTCTTTCCCTCTGTCCTTCTTCTCTGTCTTACTCTCTATTTTGTACTTTTTTCCCTTTCTGTCTTAATCTCTGTGTCACTCCCACCTTTTCTCTTTCTCAGACTCCACCCTTTCTCTCCCCCTCACTCTCTGCTTTTCTTCATTACCCTCCCTTTCTCTTTCCCTCAGTTCTCTCCCCCTCACTCTCTGCTTTTCTTCCTTACCCTCCCTCCCAGTCTCATTCTCTCCTCTCTCTCATTTAAGTCTCATTTGGACCAGGGGTGCAGTTTCCAGGTTTTTACATGAGCAGGTCTGCCTTCAGCTCTGGGTTGAGAGTATCAGCCCTCCATTCTCCCTCCAGTGGGGCAGTACTCAGGGGCATTCATTCTCCCTCCAGTGGGGCAGTACTCAGGGGCATTCATTCTCCCTCCAGTGGGGCAGTACTCAGGGGCATTCATTCTCCCCCCAGTGGGGCAGTACTCAGGGGCATTCATTCTCCCTCCAGTGGGGCAGTACTCAGGGGCATTCATTCTCCCTCCAGTGGGGCAGTACTCAGGGGCATTCATTCTCCCTCCAGTGGGGCAGTACTCAGGGGCATTCATTCTCCCTCCAGTGGGGCAGTACTCAGGGGCATTCATTCTCCCCCCAGTGGGGCAGTACTCAGGGGCATTCATTCTCCCCCCAGTGGGGCAGTACTCAGGGGCATTCATTCTCCCTCAGTGGGGCAGTACGTCCTCCAGGGGCATTCATTCTCCCCCCAGTGGGGCAGTACTCAGGGGCATTCATTCTCCCCCCAGTGGGGCAGTACTCAGGGGCATTCATTCACGTGCAGCAGGCCCCAAGCCCTCTCCCTACAGCCAATGTGGCAGAGGTTTTGACTGGTGGGACACAAATATGTTCACCTGACAGTGAAAGTAAACGAACAACTGCCCATGTCCATGACAGTTAAAATGACTGTAACTGGCAGTAATATATGTGGATTAAAATGAGAACTCTGACCCAGTCAGAGGCAGTTCAGAATGAAACTCTGAATAGTTGTTGATTGAATGCAGCTGCAGTTTAAGCTTGTGTCCCAGGAGCATTGGCATTTTGAACATGTTTGTGTTCGCATTTAAGAGCCTCTGCCCTGCAGACCTAACGCTGCGCTGCCCAGGGGGTCAGTACGGGGTGGGGCTTCACCCAAGGGGGGCATAGCCAGAAAGGGGGTGACCTCTGCCTTTAAAAGCTTATACACCCAAATGAAACCACACTGCTGCATGTTAAGAGCTTATTTCAACGCAACATATGAACACTTTTTTTTAAAGTTCCCTCCCCTCCAGGCTAGCCAATGATGGAGGCCCATCAGTTAATCTCGCACCAGGCTGCAGTCTGCTGCCAGCTGCTCAGGAGCCATGCAGCTCTGCACACGCGGATCCCATGGAAAACGTCCTAATGACATTCCGGATGCTGCTGCTTTCATTATTACTACATTTTTGCAACAACAAAATCAGAGGTCTATTTAAAAGGAATAAAGTGACAGCAGTGTAAGCAGCAATTTCAATTAAGTAAAGATATGTCAGCTTCTAGTGTACATATGAATTGTAACTTTCACTGTCCTGTGTAATGTGTCCACTGTAATGTGAAATCCACATTATCTGCAAAGAAAGAGAAATCACTGAAGAGAAAAACAATGGCTTCCACTGATTGCACTCTGCACTGAGAGAGATCAGACACACAGTCCTCTGCACTCTGCACTGAGAGAGATCAGACACACAGTCCTCTGCACTGAGAGAGATCAGACACACAGTACACTGAAAGAGATCAGACACACAGTACACTGAAAGAGATCAGACACACAGTACACTGAGAGAGACGTCAGACACACAGTACACTGAGAGAGATCAGACACACAGTACACTGAGAGAGATCAGGCACACAGTACACTGAGAGAGAGCTCAGACACACAGTACACTGAGAGAGATCAGGCACACAGGGTCAAGGTAGTTAGAGGGTAGTGTGGGGTTTGGGGGACATTTACTTAAATGGAAAAGGAACAGCACGTTTTGAAAAATAAGTCTGATCCTGGATCAGTGTGGGATGACAATGATGAAACATTCAGTTAAACATGGGCAACACTCATGCAACCCACAAAAAAAGTCTAAATGTGTGAGTGTGTGCGTGTGTATTAGTTTATGTGAAAGTGTGTGGGTGTGTGCGTGTGTATTAGTTTATGTGAAAGTGTGTGGGTGTGTGAGTGAAAGTGTGTGTTTGTGAGTGAATTTATGTGTGAGTGTGCATGTTCCTGTATGTAGTCCCGGAGGGCCACAGTGACTGCAGGTTTAACACCCCTCCTGTAGGGGACAGTGTCTGCATTCTGAATCTGACATTCCTAATGTAATAGAATAACGGAAGTGAGAGAACTTAACCAGTCATCATGCATGCAGTATATTGTCATATGTGTCACACAGATACAGGATATTGGAAAATGTCTGAGCTGTAACACTGTAACAGTTATGGCAACTGTAATGTGATAATTATATAAAGCTATGATGGTTTAGACAGCGTAATTGTGATAATTGGTTGGCCCGCAGTTTGTAAGACACAGAATGACTGCCTGATCCTCCTTGAGGGACAAGGGGAGTTTATAGCTCATCAGCCATCTCCGCTGGGGATCTAATTTTGGAAATGATGTTTTATTTTAATTCTGCTGCGCTCACGGCTCGCCCTTCTCAGCGGATGGGTGATGTGGCCGTCACCAAGGACGCAGCCCCGTTCTTATTTTTATCGTTCCATTGTCTGATTTCCCGAGCGGGAGATCCACAGAAACTCCTCGTCGATCTGGGTTAGGATTTGACCCTCACGGTATGTATAGCAAACTCCTCCCCCTCCCCGCCCCACCCCTCTGGGGGCCCCACCTGTTCAAGGACAACCAGGAAAAAGCCCAAATCAGCAGAGAGAAAGAGAGCGGGGAGGGGGCAGCACAGAGTTGGGGTGGGTGAGAGGTCACACTTCCTGCTGCAGATCACACAGAAAACAATTGCTTAACAGCAGCTGAAAGAGGAATTCAAATATAGTCAGAAAATATGTCTACATTTCTTTATAGTTGTGCTTGATGGATAAGTCCAAAAGTCACCGGTCATGTCATTCCCGTTCATCTTTCCCCTGAATCCTACCTGCGCTCAGGTGAGCCACTCAGCCTCACGCAGCGACACTGACACAGGCAGACATGACCATGTGACGCAGCCGCCTCTCTCCACCCCACAGCTACTCCCGGCTGGAGGATAAGAGTGTCAGCGGCTGGCTGAGCAGAAAGCAATGACACTAATGACCTTATCCAGCTCACCCCCTGTCTGTCCTGTGGAAGCCCAGGTCAGGTGTCTCCAGTGTGGGCCTGAGGGCCTAGCAGGGACCCTGTGTGGGATCCAAACAAACGCATAATGCATGAGCTACCCAGAGGCCCCCAGTCATTTTCACCTGCCATTTTACAGCACACACACAATGATGCTGATCGTACTTATACTCTGCTTACTGCCAGTTAAATGCTGTGTCTCAATTCCAGGGATTGCTAATTCCAGTTTCACTCCCTGCGCTGTAACACTGAGTAGGTTACACACATATGCAGTTTCACTCCCTGCTCTGTAACACTGCTCTGTAACCCTGAGTAGGTTACACACATATGCAGTTTCACTCCCTGCTCTGTAACACTGAGTAGGTTACACACATATGCAGTTCCACTCCCTGCTCTGTAACACTGCTCTGTAACCCTGAGTAGGTTACACACATATGCAGTTTCACTCCCTGCTCTGTAACACTGAGTAGGTTACACACATATGCAGTTTCACTCCCTGCTCTGTAACACTGCTCTGTAACCCTGAGTAGGTTACACACATATGCAGTTTCACCCCCTGCTCTGTAACACTGCTCTGTAACACTGAGTAGGTTACACACATATCCAGTTTCACTCCCTGCTCTGTAATCCTGAGTAGGTTACACACATATCCAGTTTCACTCCCTGCTCTGTAACCCTGAGTAGGTTACACACATATCCAGTTTCACTCCCTGCTCTGTATCACTGAGTAGGTTACACACATATCCAGTTTCACTCCCTGCTCTGTAATCCTGAGTAGGTTACACACATATCCAGTTAACATGACGTACATCCAAAACACATGTACGTCCCACTCTCAAAGATAACTCTTATACTCTTCTGAAGATGAAGCACCCCAGCTGCGCTGATGTAAACTGCCTGAAACGGACTCCCCACCCCCACACTGCGAACAACAGCATCACCGGGGAACAAATCAATCATGAAATGAAAGGCTTGTGTCAGATCTGAGTCTCATCTCATCAGAGGGCTTTTTTAATCAGGGACTGCAGTGGAGACAGAGCCTGTTACAGAGCTGTGAGCTTCTGTCCTACCGTACAACTCAGACCACAACTCAGACCAGAGAAGACACTGCTGTGCTGTAATTGGCCACTGGGTAACTGCCAGCCCAGCAATTGGCTGGCCGGCATAGAACTGTAGTCTGATTAGTCATCTGGCATAGTGCTGTGCTGTGATTGGCTATCTGACACAGCCTTGTGTTGTGATTGGCTGCCTGGAATAACACTATTCTGCCATTCTGTGGATGGGGCTCACACCAGTGTATGGATTGGCCCCATGGTCTTTCAATCCAAGTCAATCTGTTACATACAATAAGAAACAAAGTCACATCCATCACCCGCTGGGACATACAAACGCAAGTACAAAATAAATACAGTGCAAAATGACAGAACATCCCTGCACATTTCCTGACCACAGTGACCAATAAAAACTGAAAACCACCTTGACAAAGTGCAGATTCAGCAAGCACAGCCAAGCCATTGAGAAAGGTCACCACAACGCTGCCACCTGCCAACTGTGCCAGCACAAAATGTGTAAAATACAAAGCCAAGAGAAATACACTGCCATGAATTCAATAAGATCAACTGGATCTGATGTTTTCAGTGACCTCCCAGATAAAGGAAAATGTTAAATACACCTGGGGCACAGAACAGAGGGCCAATGGCATGGCAAGAGGTGTCGCTTGGAAAATGTCAGTGGTTTTAGCATTTTTGCCCTGTTAGCATATGTGCTGAACAGTGGTTTTAGCATTTTTGCACTGTTAGCATATGTGTTGATCAGTGGTTTTAGCATTGCTGCGTGGTTAGCGTGTGTGTTGATCAGTGGTTTTAGCATTGTTGCGTGGTTAGCGTGTGTGTTGATCAGTGGTTTTAGCATTGTTGCGTGGTTAGCGTGTGTGTTGATCAGTGGTTTTAGCATTGTTGCGTGGTTAGCGTGTGTGTTGATCAGTGGATCAGTGGTTTTATCATTGCTGCGCGGTTAGCGTGTGTGTTGATCAGTGGTTTTAGCATTGTTGCATGGTTAGTGTATGTGTTGATTTTGGACTCATCTTGAGTCAGCATTGTGCTAATGAGGAATGTTAAGAGCATTGCATGGCTTTGCTTGGGATTGAGGGAAAACATCTCAGCTGATCCATTAGCTTTCTGAGGCTAAGGGCAGGGCCTCTTTACACTCTGGAGCCAGCAAATAAATCACCTCTTTCAGTTAAACTGAGCAGTAGCCCTCCGGGACTTTTCTGCATCATCTCTCACATGCAAGACTTTTTGATAATCTTGTATCATGATCTTCATAGTGCTCTCACTCTCACATTGCTCCCACAAACCTGTTTTTATCATTATTATCATCATCGCCATCATTACTGTTAATGTGGTTTTCCTGCTGTTGTGTTCAGCTTTCCTTCACCCAGTGTTGGTGATACACCTGCACAGCTTGGTCCTGCCAGTAAGTAAAGCCTTCAGGCTTAGGGGATGGTTTTGAGGGGGGGATCGGTTGGCCCACCTTTTGGGATCTGAGGTCCTGAGGTCCTTGGGTGTTGATTTTTGGTTGCTCTGTTTCTCCACATTTACTCAGGGGTCTGGGTGTTGTCGCTCCACGTAGACAGACTCATCGCCACAGAGACTGGTCACCATGGGAAAGCAGAACAGCAAGCTGAGGCCAGAGATTCTGCAGGACCTGAGGGCCAACACAGAGTTCTCAGACCATGAGCTGCAGGAGTGGTACAAGGTGAGGACAGCGCCCTGTCTTTGGTGGGGATAAACTGACCAGCGGTTTCAATGCTCTGCATACAGCACAGAAGTCCGATGATACACCAGCTGATCATTGGTGTGTGCTGGTCTTTATGTGCAGTGAAACAGGACAATAAAATAAAATAAAAACAGTGACTACTGAAAAGAAGAATTAGTAAAAAAAAAAAAACTCATACACCAGTAAAACAAATGAACTGAGAGGCGCTCCAGTCAGAGGCTCCAGTTGAAGTGACTCTTAACGCTTTAAGAGTCACTAATTCCGTGCTGTGTGACATGTCCTCTTGGGAGGGCCACAGTGAAATTTTTTTATTGTAAATATGTGTCAATATGTGCACCAGCTTATGTATATGCTTTTAATAAACATACACATTCAAATGACCCGACAACCATACCTATGGTGACATCATATTAGTGAGCCTGTAAAGGAAGTGGTAAACAGGAAGTGGTGAACAGAGAGACATGCATAACTTCCTGCCTACAGGGCTTCCTGAAAGACTGCCCCAGCGGCAACCTTAATGTGGAGGAGTTCAAGAAGATCTATGCCAACTTCTTCCCTTATGGCGATGCCTCCAAGTTTGCTGAACATGTTTTCCGCACCTTTGACACCAACGGAGATGGGACTATCGATTTCCGGGAGTTCATCATTGCGCTGAGTGTCACATCCCGTGGAAAGCTGGAGGAGAAGCTGAAATGGGCCTTCAGCATGTACGACCTGGATGGCAACGGCTACATCAGCCGTGAGGAGATGCTGGAGATCGTGCAGGTGAGTGAGAAGGGATCAGAAAATGCTGGGGAAGATCGTGCAGCAACTTACAGTTGATTAGTGATCTCCCCTGGGAACAAGGGATCAGCCCAAAAATGTTCTTGGACTGGGAGTTGAAGTTTACTTAGCCACAATGTCCTATGGAGGTTTGGAGAGGACAGAATGCTGGGAGTTGTAGTTTACCACACCATCCCCTGGAGGTTAGGAGAGGAGAGAACAAGCTGAGAGATGCAGTTTACTGACACCATCATTTGGAGAAAGGGGAGGAGAGAATGCTGGGAGTTGTAGCACATTCACAGTAATCTTGGGGAGGCAAGCAGAGAGGAATATGCTGGGAGTTATAGTTTTGTTACACAAACATCTTTTATTTACATAACATCTGTAAATTAAGCAATTCATAAAACTGTCTGAATTTTTAGTCAGTTAAAAGTTTTGGTTTTTAGGTTAATCATGCTGTGAGGGAGGAACTGAGAATATGCTTAATATAACCTTGCAGGAGATCCACTGTTTCACTGCAGGAGGTTCATGCTCAGAATTAAATTGCATAACATTTTGCTTATAAAACAAACCTTAAAAGGACATAAATGGACTGAATAAACTGCACTACTTACAAATATGAGTGCTGTCCCAGGACAGTTACACAACAGTGCAGCTCTCATTAATCTCGCCATGGCAACTGCAGCTAAAACCACAAAGGCCATGAGCATCCTGCCTGTGCTTCATCCCGCCACCCCTCAGCCCAAAAACACATCCCTGTTTCATTAAGCCTGCTGATCTGGGATCAGTATGGCTCAGCATTGGTTAGAGTATGAACAGAGCAGATAAGCACTCCTGCTCTGAGACAGGCACTGATCTGGTATCAGTTATACCTCAAATCTCAAGAAGGAAAAGGTTAGGATATTAACAGGAAAACCCTGATCCCAGATCAGTGTGTACACTGATGCTGAGATGCTGTATGAATGTGGGTCCTGGTGCAGCCTCCACACAGCATGGTCTGCCAGCAACTGAACCAAGACAAAGAAAACATGACCCCTAGTGGGGACTTACTGTAAATGCAGTGCTCTGCTCAGATTTGAGAGACAGCCAGGGCTTCCCATAACATTACAGTCCTAACCCTAACCCTAACCCTTCCAATCCAATTTCAATCCAACCCTCCAACCCCAACCCCAACCCCAACCCTAACCCTAACCCTACCCAATCCAATCCAATCCTAACCCTAACCCTAACCCTAACGCTTGTGTGTTGGTAAATCCCTTGCCATGTTTCTGAAGGTTTGGATGGTGCCAGTTTCTGTGGGATGGTTTTACTCTGTGGGTATGAGCACAGTGATGCCACCCAGACCTGTGGAAGGACCCCTGGGTTGGACACAATGATGTGTCCTTCACTGGAGTTGGCAAAAACTGTAACAGTCAGTATAAATTATTCTTATAAGTGTAAATCTCTTCTGCACCTGTGAAATCTCTTCATACAATGGTTCAATCAGCTATCTGTTCTTATTCATCTATAACAAACGTCCCCTCCGAGCTACCCATTCAGTTGCCTGATCTGTCCATAACTGATACAGACAGAAATCCCAGCCTGACTCTTTCCGCTGTGCCTCTCTTTTCCTATTTTCTCTCTGCTGTGTCACACTACCTCTCTTCCCCCTCTCTTTTTCCTATCTTTGCTTTTTCATGTTATTTTTTGCTCTCACCTCTCCAGGCGATCTATAAGATGGTCTCCTCAGTGATGAAGATGCCGGAGGACGAGTCCACCCCAGAGAAGAGGACAGACAAGATCTTCAGACAGATGGATCTGAACAATGACGGTGCGTGAGTGGAATGACCCACCCATACAAACACACTACAGCTTCACTATAGATCAACCCATACAAACACACTACAGCTTCACTATAGATCAACCCATACAAACACACTACAGCTTCACTATAGATCAACCCATACAAACACACTACAGCTTCACTATAGATCAACCCATACAAACACACTACAGCTTCACTATAGATCAACCCATACAAACACACTACAGCTTCACTATAGATCAACCCATAAAACACACTACAGCTTCACTATAGATACAAACACACACAGCTTCACTATAGATCAACCCATACAAACACACTACAGCTTCACTATAGATCAACCCATACAAACACACTACAGCTTCACTATAGATCAACCCATACAAACACACTACAGCTTCACTAGAGATCAACCCATACAAACACACTACAGCTTCACTATAGATCAACCCATACAAACACACTACAGCTTCACTATAGATCAACCCATACAAACACACTACAGCTTCACTATAGATCAACCCATACAAACACACTACAGCTTCACTAGAGATCAACCCATACAAACACACTACAGCTTCACTAGAGATCAACCCATACAAACACACTACAGCTTCACTATAGATCAACTCATACAAACACACTACAGCTTCACTATAGATCAACCCATACAAACACACTACAGCTTCACTATAGATCAACTCATACAAACACACTACAGCTTCACTAGAGATCAACTCATACAAACACACTACAGCTTCACTAGAGATCAACCCATACAAACACACTACAGCTTCACTATAGATCAACTCATACAAACACACTACAGCTTCACAAGAGATCAACTCATACAAACACACTACAGCTTCACTAGAGATCAACTCATACAAACACACTACAGCTTCACTAGAGATCAACCCATACAAACACACTACAGCTTCACTATAGATCAACCCATACAAACACACTACAGCTTCACTAGAGATCAACCCATACAAAACACTACACTACAGATCAACTTACAAACACACTACAGCTTATAGATCAACCCATACAAACAGCTTCACTAGAGATCAACATACAAACACAGCTTCACTATAGATCAACCCATACAAACACACTACAGCTTCACTATAGATCAACCCATACAAACACACTACAGCTTCACTATAGATCAACTCATACAAACACACTACAGCTTCACTAGAGATCAACTCATACAAACACACTACAGCTTCACTAGAGATCAACTCATACAAACACACTACAGCTTCACTAGAGATCAACTCATACAAACACACTACAGCTTCACTATAGATCAACCCATACAAACACACTACAGATCAACCCATACAAACACACTACAGCTTCACTAAGATCAACTCATACAAACACACTACAGCTTCACTAGAGATCAACTCATACAAACACACTACAGCTTCACTAGAGATCAACTCATACAAACACACTACAGCTTCACTAGAGATCAACCCATACAAACACACTACAGCTTCACTAGAGATCAACTCATACAAACACACTACAGCTTCACAAGAGATCAACCCATACAAACACACTACAGCTTCACTAGAGATCAACCCATACAAACACACTACAGCTTCACTAGAGATCAACCCATACAAACACACTACAGCTTTACTAGAGATCAACCCATACAAACACACTACAGCTTCACTAGAGATCAACCCATACAAACACACTACAGCTTCACTAGAGATCAACCCATACAAACACACTACAGCTTCACTAGAGATCAACTCATACAAACACACTACAGCTTCACAAGAGATCAACTCATACAAACACACTACAGCTTCACAAGAGATCAACCCATACAAACACACTACAGCTTCACTAGAGATCAACTCATACAAACACACTACAGCTTCACTAGAGATCAACCCATACAAACACACTACAGCTTCACTAGAGATCAACTCATACAAACACACTACAGCTTCACTAGACTAGAGATCAACTCATACAAACACACTACAGCTTACAAACACACTAGAGATCAACTCATACAAACACACTACAGCTTCACTAGAGATCAATTCATACAAACACACTACAGCTTCACTAGAGATCAATTCATACAAACACACTACAGCTTCACTAGAGATCAATTCATACAAACACACTACAGCTTCACTAGAGATCAACTCATATAAACACACTACAGCTTCACAAGAGATCAACCCATACAAACACACTACAGCTTCACTAGAGATCAACTCATACAAACACACTACAGCTTCACTAGAGATCAACTCATACAAACACACTACAGCTTCACTAGAGATCAACTCATACAAACACACTACAGCTTCACTAGAGATCAACTCACACAAACACACTACAGCTTCACAAGAGATCAACTCATACAAACACACTACAGCTTCACTAGAGATCAACTCATTTTACTGTATTTTAAAATTTATTTTTGCTGTATTTTTTTTTATTGCACTTGATATTCTTTTTATTTCTGCTCTTATTTATTTGTCACTGTCAGCATTATTGTTATGAATTATTTGATGACTTTTGTGTTTGTAAAAAAAAACCTCTTTCCCCTGCAGGCAAATTATCCCTGGAGGAGTTCATCAAAGGTGCCAAAAGTGACCCCTCCATTGTGCGACTACTGCAGTGCGACCCCAGCAGCGCATCACAGTTCTGAAGAGTCCCCCTCTGTCAAGGGAAACAAACACACATTGCATGAAGGTTCCTGTCTTTTTGTGTACCAGAGGGAAGAGTGAATTTCTTTTAAAAGCATAATTATCATTTTAAGAAAGGAAAAAGAACAGAGGAAAAGAAGCTGCCAATATTTGAACTGTCAGTTTGTCCATCATGTGTCACTCCCTAGCAATGTCATCAAAGGCTCTGGAGAGTTCTTAGCCATGGTACGGTCTCGTGTGATGGTTTAACGCCGTGTAAGCACATGGCATGAAGCGGTCTGGTGTGACAGTGTAATGGTGTAACATGTGACGTGTGACGGCGTGACGGTGGGATGGTGTGATGTGTGATGGTGTGACATGTGACATGTGATGGTGTGATGCCGTGATGGTGTGACGTGTGACGGTGTGACGGTGTGATGGCGTGACGGTGTGACGGTGTGATGGCGTGACGGTGTGATGGTGTGATGGTCTGACGTGTGATGGCGTGACGGTGTGATGGTTTCTCGCTGTGGAAGCTCATGGCACGAGGAGAGGCGCATGCCACACGGTGCTTTGAGTTCCTTTTCTTTTTGCTTGAGTTTTTTGTTTACTCTGATAGCAAATATTTTCTTCCACATTTTATACTCCTTTTAAAGTCTATGTCCATCTATCTGGTTATTGAGAGTGTGTGTGAGAATGCTGGAATGTGAGTGTGTGTGTTTAGTTTAGATTGTCTCATTGAGGTTAGTATTTATGAAGAGTAGATCTTTGAGCCAGTAGATCCTGGAAAGAAAACGTTCTGTGATAGAAGCACAGTTATCTCTGACTGGAACTTGATAAGCATCACATTCTGCTGGACTGTTGGATTTTCCTCTTGAATTTTTACCATATACATTTTGAGTTATTCTTCTGAATGCTACATTCAGCATTGCCGTTTGGATGAATGGGGCTTCCTGTCTCATTTCTCTATGTCCATCCGATTGGCTGATTGGCCAGAATGTTGGGAGTTCCATGGCTTTTGCACTGAATTATGGGACATTTTTCAAAATAGGGAAACTTTTTTTACACAGGACAGAAGGATCAGATGCAATACTGGAGAGAGAGAGACAGAGAGAGCGAGAGAGAGTGAGTTTGTGCATTTGTGTGTGTGTTCAGGTAAATGGTAACACACAGTATGATGTTTTAGCCAATCTTTGTCTACCTACAGTACATTATTCATGTTAATTTTAGGGTAACCTTCAAGCAACAATGTTAATAACAAATGGCTTAGTATGATAAAGACGTAGCCTGCTAAAGTGTGTACTTCTTTAAATAACACTAGAGAGAGGGTTGGGTTAGAGGGACACTGATGAAAAGCAAGTGTGTGCAGGTATGCAGGTGTGTGCACAGTCCCTGTTCTGTGTGTCTGTCCCTGTGCTGCTTCCCTCAGGATAATGAATGTTTTCTGTAAAGGAAGACCTGCTTTGTAATGGCCTGTTTTTCTGCCGGTGGATGGAGGAAAAGTCATGCCCAAAACACTTTCTGTTTGCCACTCCGCTCAAACTGTTTTGTGTCATAACATAGAGGCCGGTATAAAAACTGCACCTCATGCTCCAAAAAAGCACTGCCAAACAACTCCGGCTGCCAGGCCGATGTGCCCTCTTCAGCATCAGCCAATCAGGCCGCCAGGCCGATATGCCCTCTTCAGCATCAGCCAATCAGGCTGCCAGGCCGATGTGCCCTCTTCAGCATCAGCCAATCCGGCTCCAGTCTGTGTGTTCTTTTCAGCATCAGCCAGTCACACTCCTTGGCAGGGGCTTGTTTTATGCAAGAGACAGGAGAAGGAGTATTCATGAATCCACATGGTGGACTTGCCATATGAACAAATCATTTTGTGCTTTGCTACAGAGCAAAATGTTTTGGGTGGTTGAAACATGTCAGTGACATTTCCTTGTAGCTAAATGCCACACACTGTTGGGTTCATGATACTTTGGTCTGCCATCACTGGTTTGGGTTCCATCTCTGCTTTGTGATGCTTTAACTGTGTGTGTGTGTGTGTGTGTGTGTGTGTGTGTGTGCACGTAAGTATGCGTGTATGTATGGTATGCAGGTCTTTTTTTGGCGCATGAAAAACCTAGATCTCACGTACAGTATGTCCTCTTTTGTCACATTGGATCAGGAATATACTTGCGTGTTTGGAAACTGTCTGGCTGCTTTGCTTTTTTCATCTGCAGAAAGACACACATTCAACCTTAACCACACAAGCAGAGGTTAAAGAGTGGGTACAGCATCACCGTCACAGAGGACTCATACCTGGAGAGGAGCATGGAGCCCCAGACCTCACGGCAAACGACCTGAGAAAACTGAGTCCCTTTCATTATGACCCCAAGATGTGTATGACAAAAGGGGCGAGCTTTAACATGAGCATGCATGGAACATATACAAAAAAATAAATAAATTAGCTGAAAGGTAGGGGCTGATAACCCCCACTCCCCAGCAGGGATGAAGCTGACTCAATCCAGCTCAGCCCAGCTCTGTAAAAACTCCACCCATTCCCAGCCCTGCTCTGTGAAAGCTCCGCCCATTCCCAGCCCAGCTTTGCGAAAGCTCCGCCCATTCCCAGTCCTGTTCTGTGAAAGCCCCGCCCATTCCCAGCCTAGCTATGTGAAAGCTCCACCCATTGCCAGCCCAGCTTTGTGAAAGCTCCGCCCATTCCCAGCCCTCAGGCTGCCTACCTGCTCTCAAGACTCCATTACATGGCTGTCTGCACATTTTTAAAACTGGATGTAAAATGTAAAAGAAAACTAACATTTAAATATTAGGACATTTCCGACAGGGTTTTTTAAGCTAGTGAAAAAAGGTTTCTTCACATCAGTCCATGCACACTTCTTCCCCTGGAGTTGTCACCTGGTTTTCTTATATAATGGGAAATGAACATCACCTGATAAAGGCCCTGCATCTGACCCAAACCCAAATGAGGTGTTGCTGGTCCAGCAGGGACTACTGGACCAAACCAGAAGTCCAATACCCCAAGACAGAGATAGGAACATGTTTTAATTACATTCGCCACAGTGCTTCAGAGAGAAAATTAATGATTTTTATGTCTGCATTTGTTCTACAGATTATGTTATTAAGCATGTAGTAATTCAGAATGAACACTGTGGTCATATGTGTTACATTACAGCAGTGTTAATTAGCCAGATATGGTAAGATTACAATGATACTAATTAGGTAGCTATAAACTTCCAAGGATATGTTAACTAGCTAGCCAACTTACTTTACTTAAGACTTCCATTAATTACCTGTGTAACATTAAACAGCCCAAGTGACAGCTATAGCAATGTGTGAGGCTTCACAACCCCAAGAATGGGTGGAGCTACTAAATTGAATTTAATAAATGTGTTTAGCTGCAAGGTGCAATGTCTTCTGACTTGTTCACACAAGAAAGTGATTGACAGCACACTTAAGCTCCACCCACTGTAGAACCCATGAAACTTCAATATTAGATTGAAAAAATACAAATGATCTCAATTTCACATTTTCCAAATCAGATTACTTTTTTAGCAGAAATTTTTTTTAAGGCACTTGGCACCTCAACACTGATATTCATGACTGTACTCACTTGTAAATATTTGGTTTCTCAGTTACATTTTACATTTACATTTTGTTACTTTTTTTGCTTTTTGGCCCTGTTGTGAAGCCATAGTAATGATTCAGAGTGCACACAATGAAAGGGGCTTGTATTTAGCCATGAAAATAGAAATTGCACAAATATGTTCACATTAATGGCAGAGCTTCATGTTTATTGATAAAACATAAATACTGAGGCATGATGCAGTTCCATGCCACTGACATGTTTAAAATACACAAGCTGCAGGGGGCAGGACGTGCAGGAGGGCGGGGGAGATGGGCCAGAGCCCTGTACATCTTTCTACAATGGGGGGCTGAAACTTGAAATGTTTGTGTAAACAAGATTTCCTCTTTCACTCACTCACTCACTCACTCACACACTCACACACTCTCTCTCACACACACTCACACACACACACACACACACACGGGAATATAGCTGCTTCTCAGCTGCTGAAAGCCTGAGAGACAGCAATCTCCAGGAAGTGAGGTAAGCACATCAGGAAGTGAGGTAAGCACATCAGGACATAAAGGTTGCAGAGGAGGGTACCGAAGCATATGCAAACAGAACCAAATGTGTCAGTGTGCCTTAGAGACCACAAACCAAGTTTAAGCTAATATGTGTTTTTTTTTTGTTTTTTTTAATGGTTACACTTTCTACAAAACATTTCCAGCTATCTTACACCTTCATAAGAAATGAACTCTAGCACTGCAAAATATTTGTAAATATTTATGTTACATTAAAAAACAATACCCAATCAGACACCCAGGTAAGGCACAGCTGTGGATACTGACATGGCACACTGTGTGAAACGCCACAGGGATTCCGCCTGCTGGAGCAGTGCTAACAGAGGAGCAGTGCTAACAGAGAAGCAGTGCTAACAGAGGAGCAGTGCTAACAGAGGAGCAGTGCTAACAGAGAAGCAGTGCTAACAGAGGAGCAGAGTGGCTCCTGTTCAAGCCAGTCTCCATGAGGAAAGCCACACGGCTCTGACAGATGTGACCGGGCTTTCACAAACATGTTACACATTACAATGCACTCACAACATGACAAACAAGAAAGGTACATTTTGATAAAATAAAATCCCAACAAATGCAGGTATGGATTCCTTCAGCCGTGGGTGGGAGAGACTCTTAGGGCCGGCAGTGGTGTGTCCTGCCCATGTGAGAGTCGGACTCAGGGCTCGGCACCGCTCCAGGTGGGAGGTCAGACCCACTCGCTGGTTCTGTGCGTGGACGCGTTGCGGTCGATGAGTTCATGCTGTTCTGCGGGTGTGGCCTCTACTTCCTGTGGCTGAGGTCGTGGCGGTGATGCTGCTTGAACTGGACTGCTGCGCACACGCACCTTAGATACACACACACACACACACACACACACACACACACACACACACACACACACACACACACACAGTTACAACTCTGTTTTGCCATAAAAAATGCACTGCCACAGACACAGTGGTTGGCTGCTGTAATATCATAAAAAAACTCTGGAGGCATCACACACCCATGACTCACTGCCCTGCTGAGCCCAGATTGGAGGAAAGGTGGGTGTGGGTGGGGCTTACCCTGCGGGCGTTGATGAGCCTCCTCTTGCGGTGGCAGGGGGAGCGTACGTGCAGGAAGGAGAGGCAGACAGCAAAGCAGCGCCAGGAGAACACCAGCTCTGCCACACACGACAGGATCAGGGGCACCCACAGGATGATGGTGGTGCCCTGAACACAGAGAACATGTTATTATCACAGACACAGACACACACACACACATTCTCTCACACATACACGCACACACTCACACTCACACACACACTCACGCTCACACACACACACTCACACACACACTCACTGTCTTTCACACACACACACAGACACACACACACATTCTCTCACACATACACACACACACACACTCACACACACACACTCTCTCACACACACACACACTCTCACACACACACACACACACACACTCACTGTCTTTCACACACACACACACACACACACACACACTACCACATGTACACACACTCACACGTGTACATATGCACACAAACACACACTATATATCACGGTATATATCACAACATATTCGTTTTTCCTTAAAATTTCAATATAAATGCTATAAATGTTTTATTAATATTTAGCAAAAATATACATGTTTATTGCAATACCAATCTCAGTAAATCTTTGAAAGACTGGTTGCACTTAAACTTCCTTAATTTCTCCCCCACCCCTTCCTGCCCCCCCCCCATGTCACAGCCCCACCCCTTCCTGCCCCCTCCCCATCACAGCCCCACCCCTTCCTGCCCCCCTGCCCATCACAGCCCCACCCCTTCCTGCCCCCTCCCCATCACAGCCCCACCCCTTCCTGCTCCCCTCCCCATCACAGCCCCACCCCTTCCTGCCCCCTTCCTGCCCCCTCCCCATCACAGCCCCACCCCTTCCTGCTCCTCTCATGTCACAGCCCCACCCCTTCCTGCTCCTCTCATGTCACAGCCCCACCCCTTCCTGCTCCTCTCATGTCACAGCCCTACCTGACCCCTCTCTCCACCAGTCCCACCCCCTGCTTGTCACTCACATAGATGCGGGTGGGGTCGAAAGGGCACTCGTTGGTGATGCTGGAGTAGCCAATGGCGTTGGGGAATTTGCAGTGGGTCAGTAGGCTCTTGCCCTTGTAAATGATAGCCTTCACCATTGCAACGGTTAGCCCCACAGCGGCTGCGGTTGCCAGGAGACCGGCAAGGATACTGAACCCTAGTAGCAGCCATATCTGAGGGGAGAGGGGAGGAGTCAGCACACATACCACACCCACAACACAGTCTGCAAGGGGCACTGCCTGCAGACTTCACACACATCACACTTCTAAAGCCTAAACTGAACTGGCAGCAGACTAAAAGGAAACCACAACAAAAAATTAACTTTGATATATGTGGCAGGGGTAGAAGGAGGAGAGACAGAAAGGAAGAAGAGAACAGAGAAATGAATCATGATGGATGGAGACAGTATAGATGAGTGAAGAGAAAGGTGTGAATAACACACCCAACACAAACACAGATTCATCAAACGTCAGATTTAAGTTGTGGCTGTGGGGACCGGGGCTGGATGAAGCCGACCTGCAGCTGGGCCAGAGGCCCCGCCCTGCAGCTGGGCCAGAGGCCCCGCCCTGCAGCTGGGCCAGAGGCCTGAATGCAACCATCGACCCCAAATTTAAGACACCGGGTGCTGCACGAGTAAATGCATCGATCAGACTGAGAAAGAGCATGTCATTCAATAAGCAAAACTGCTAAATATGTTCTGTCCAGATTATTGTAAATACAGAGTTAGCTAAATGATCTTAAACACACTGACTTTTGTGTTTAATTCTCTCTTGCCTTTTTTCTTTTGACTACTTAAGATTTGTTTAAACATTAAACATGCTTCGCTAATCAAAAAATCTGTCAGGTCACCAGACTCAAAAATAAACCCCAGAATGTTTCACTTGTCCATTATGATATTTGATATTTAAGGCCATCTCATGGCAAGATCATTGTAAAATATCCATAAATAAAAACCAAATCAATAAATGTTTCCCAGAAGCACCTTAGTGAAAACATCTTTCAAAGATCTTTCAGAATAAAACCTTTGCCTAATGGCAGTATAAGCAGAACAGTGTTGCTGTACAATCCACTATGGCCTGGTACCCAGCAGATGCTGGAGGATGCTCTAACTCGGCTTCTGTAAAGCTAAAACCTGAACTACTATTGGCTGATCTGCTTTCAAAGATTCCATTGCTTGAAGGCAAAATTTAGAATCCATAAAAATTCCAGAGTTACATTGTTGTGCATTTTCAATGATTTGCAAAGCTAAAAGCAAAGCATGGGCTTCTGCTGTAAAAATGGAACCATGTCCTGGAATATGGGTCACTATAAACTATAACACATTAAACTATAATTAACAAAAACTAAAACTGAAATAAAAATATAGCAAAACAAAAAAGAAAGTTTTTATTTCACAAAAACTAAACTGAAACTTAAAAAATAAAAGTGAAACTATCTAAAACTAAACTGATTTTCAAGGAAAATTTGAAAATAATACTGAAATAAAAACACACAGGGATGCAGGGGACAGAGAGGATTGTGTGACTGCATCTGCTGCTGTGCCAGTCACATGACAGATAACACAGAAAGATCAACTTTGGAAAGATTTTGTTCAGTGGAAACAGAATCAACACAGCTGCCATATGTGGCCTGACTGTGTTTGTTTTTTCCTCAGTGACCCCATGAAGTATTTTCATGTGCCATTGGGTGCGTGTGTGTGCATGTGTGTGCAGTATTATGGGGTTTCACTTACACTCCAGTCTCATTTGAAGGTATTTAAAAATGTATACTTTTTACTGATAACCACTGCTCATATTTCAAAAGTACTGTATTCTAAAAAAATGAGCAAGAACACAACACACAGACACACTGCTTGGAGGAGACCAGGGAGAGGAAAAAGCGATTTAGAGGGGGCAGAACAGTACCAGAGGGAGAGGAAAAAGCGATTTAGAGGGGGCAGAACAGTACCAGAGGGAGAGGAAAAAGCGATTTAGAGGGGGCAGAACAGTACCAGAGGGAGAGGAAAAAGCGATTTAGAGGGGGCAGAACAGTACCAGAGGACGCCTCTTCTTGTTTTTGGACAGGACGATGGTGGAGATACCAGCGATGATCGCCTGCGGAAACAGCACAGGAAAGGTCAGGTGTCAGCAGGAAGGGGGTTCACAGGGAAGAGGGCGGGGTTTCAGCCAGGCCCAAACCGCCACACCTTAGCATTTACCCTTTTATTTAAAACTTGCCATAAAACCAGGAAAACCCCCCAGGTGGAAAACCTTGTTTCCCAGGCTTTCAGAGTCCCAGTGAGCAGTGTCTTACCACCAGCCCGGCAACGATGGCGAGCACATTGGCGATGGCGTACTCCATGGCGCGGGCCTGCACGTGCAGGTTAATGTGGCGCAGCACTACGCCGTGCACCAGCGCACCCAGCAGGAAGTTCACATGCCCCACCAGCACATGCCCCATCTTCCAGCACCTGCTGGGGCAAACAGACCCCATCTTCACTGTCTCAGTCTCTGTGTGAGGGACTTCACTGTCCATCCTGTCAGGCTGTCTCAGTCTCTGTGCTGAGGGCGCTGTCTCACCTGGGGCTGTGAAACAGTCTCTGTGACTGAGGGACTCCCGCTGTCTCAGTCTCTGTGACTGAGGGACACCTCACTGTCTCAGTCTCTGTGACTAATGGAGTCTCTGTGACTGAGGGACTCCCACTGTCTCAGTCTCTGACTGACTGTCTCAGTCTCTGGACTGAGGGACTCTCGCTGTCTCAGTCTCTGTGACTGAGGGACTGTGACTGAGGGACTCTCACTGTCTCAGTCTCTGTGACTGAGGGACTCCGCTGTCTCAGTCTCTGTGACTGAGGGACTCTCACTCTTAGTCTCTGTGACTGAGGGACTCCCGCTGTCTCAGTCTCTGTGACTGAGGGACTCTCGCTGTCTCAGTCTCTGTGACTGAGGGTCACTCAGTCTCTGTGACTGAGGGACTCTCACTGTCTCAGTCTCTGTGACTGAGGGACTCTCTCGCTGTCTCAGTCTCTGTGACTGAGGAACTCTCGCTGTCTCAGTCTCTGTGACTGAGGGACTCTCACTGTCTCAGTCTCTGTGACTGAGGGACTCTCGCTGTCTCAGTCTCTGTGACTGAGGGACTCTCACTCTTAGTCTCTGTGACTGATGGACTCTCACTGTCTCAGTCTCTGTGACTGAGGGACTCTCACTGTCTCAGTCTCTGTGACTGAGGGACTCTCACTGTCTCAGTCTCTGTGACTGAGGGACTCTCAATGTGCATGCAACCTTATACAGAGGGATTACATAGTTGTAATTATTAACATACAACCCACTGATACACCCATACATTTGTATAAACGCTTCTGGTTAAATACCCTGTTTGCTGTGCCTCATCTTACAAGCCAACCTGCAAACCTTCTTGCTACAAGACCTGTTTCCTCCCACTGAACTTTCAGAGCTCACATCGCTCCCCCGGGTCTTACTGTGAATTCACAAATGGGGAGAAGAAAAGCAAAAGCATAGTTTGCTGTTCTGCACTGTCACACAAAGATAATGATTGATTTTTAATTATTGATCATTATTCCTTGCACAGATAATCAGAAATGAGATAATCAGAAATGAGACCAGTGAAACAGGTGAAAACTCTAAATGATCAGTATCTGCTGCTGCTGTCAGGCCAAGCTGACACACTGTCTAACCCTTAACCCTCAAAGCAACAACCAGTGCAGCCAACACCAACTCAGGCCAGATAACTGTGTAATAAGTGGTTTCAAAAATGTGACTACACATGAAAGCAAGGCTTTATGGACATAAACACAGTGACAGTGAAATGGCAAAGCCGCTTGTCAGATAGGAGGGCAAACCGGTTCTAACAGGCGCCCTGTGGGGATGAGCTCAGACCTGCGGGACCCAGGTGGGGGGAGGAGGGAGGGGCGAGCAGGTAACACAGCAGGAGAGACAGAGAACATGCCAGAGAAGGGCGGAGTGGAGGAGCAAACAGAGAGAGCAGTGGAGCGGCATACTGACACAACCGCTCTAGACAATCCCGTTGTCTATGGTGTAAGGGCCCTGTCCTGAATCACAGTGAGAAAGGCATTGTGGGAAACTGCAGTGACTTAGGCAGACCAGAGACAGAGTGCAGCGCAACATTTGAGTTGGGGGTTGTCCATGTTTAAACATTTCCAACTGAGACACCGACCAAGAGACAGACCAGAGAATGGTCATTATGTAATGTTTTGGGAATACGCAGGGCTTCCACTCCAAGGCAGGACACTGCTGTTGTGCCTAAGAGCACGCTGCTTTGCCTGAATGATTCAAATATCCAGCTGCAGTGACATGTGATGTGCCTCAGTATCAGGCCCTGTTACTCCATAATGTGATGCTCCTCACACACCCAGCCCACAGTTGTCATGTGCCACATGTTCTTCCACTTTGAATTTCCCACGTTGGGTAAACACAATAAACACATTTGCATCTTGTGTTCTCCCTTATTTGCTTAAGTGTGGATTTAAAACTGAAACCTTTTGTTACTTATTTATTTTAATCAATGAAAGGCAATCTTTATGGAGTTTAGAAAAGTGCAGTGGAATGAAAATCGATAAAATCAAGTGTTGTTGTATTCTTTCGTTTTGAGAAGCCGAAATTAAACACCTTTCTTTAACACATGTTCGTTTCTTCGGTAATGCCTGTATGAGGTCGGACAGGCAGGTGTGTTTTTACAGGTAGAGAGGGAAGGCACAATGCCATCATCCTGGACGATTTCGCACTTCCTACTCAACTGAAATCTACACCAACCCCACCCATAAATACCACAGCGCTTCCCTGTACCGCTTTTTTCAGTCAATCTTCCCTCCTCTCTTTGCGAACTATTGATTTTCAACAGAAAGCACACTCACTCACCCAGATTCACCATGTTGAACGTATCTTGGTTTAAAATCATAGAAAGCACATTTTCCTCATAGTTTGTGGGTCCTTGTTGAGAGACGCGTTCCTGCAGGTCAGCTCGTCTCTTTTCCTCACACCTTCCACAGATCGACAACACCGGTGCATCACGGCGAGCAGGCCACGCCCCTGCCCACCTTCTTAAAGACACAGCACCGCTTTTCGCCGGACGAAACCTGTGCAGGTGTCCAGCAGGTTGAGTTGTGACGAAGGCTTTATGTATTTTTTTAGCTAAAATTGCACAAGTGCCCGGAAGTAGAAAGACTTGTTTATTAAATTATGAAACTATCCCGGCAGTGACTGGCAAATCAGCCATACTTGCTGGATTTTTTTTGTCATTTGTTGAGTAAATAAATTGCAACCACGTTGCAAAACGTTCATTCACACATTACAGTACAACTTGTGGTAATATAGTTATCTACTATAATATATGTCATTCTAAAACCCCATGCGGACTCTTCTGGTTTATTCAAGAGACTGATGGCGCGGAAGGTTACGTTTCTGTGCCATACAAAGAAAAACGGTTTCAATGCTGTTTCAATTCTGCAATTACAGACTAGGTTGAATAAAAATCATCCTCTCCTGTCCTAGGTTACAGGGAATTTGGGATCTCTGTCAGAGATGTGGTCACTTATTTTGGTATCAAAGTAAAAAAAAAAAAAAAAACACAGAGATGAAATGGGAGATGAAATCAGTCTAAATCTGTATTACTCATGCCAGTGGGAAAAATCCAAGGCATAGTTTTTGCACCGCAGAACGTTGTTATCAAAAACAGAAAAAGAGGGCTCATACACCTCGCCTTCCTAAAATCCCCAACTTTTTGCAAGACCATACATAGATAAGCGTTAACCTTATAATGATTGCGCTTTCCCATCAGGTTACAGAAAATAATTGGATAAAAAGATAACTCAACCAAACGTCTTGCAATACACTTCCCATCCTTGTATTTGAAAATGGGTGGTTTAATTTTTAAGTAAAACGTTCGTTTGATGTGGATAAACTCACTAATAAATAGTTTTCTTTTCATGAATAGGTTATTTTATGTTTGCTGCTTTTATTCAAACAGTCTTTAACCAGACACGCCCTGCTCTGTGTTATATCTCATTGTAATTATACTGAGCGAGGTATCATATAAAGTCAAACATGTTCTAAATAAATTAGAAATGCTACATTTGGCTGTAGTCTGAAACTATTGAACAGCGTTTTGTAAATATAACTTTATCACAAACAAGGAAAACGTTGCAAACCGTTTCGTAGCCCATATTGAGCGCTTACATTTACACCGATGGAACCAATCGGATAGGCGCACGTTACCTGGTTCGAATGATTCAACTATCAATTAACCAGTTCAGTTGACTATTAAGAGTATAGGTTTGTCGAGGAAGCGCACATTTACATAAAAACGTTCAAATAATCACTAACACCTGAGATATAGCTGTTTCAACTGCCTCAATTAACTCAGCACAGCAAGCTACTTCAAATACAATTGAAACAACCGAAATTTATGTCATTCTCGAGATTAACAAATGGTTCGGTCTTACTGTTCTCTCCTGAAAAACTATCGGTTTATGCGAACTGACTAGGATTATTTGTGCGACAGGGATGAGACTGCAAACAGTATTATCCTTGCTTTTATGGGGCGCCATGTTGCCCCCTCTGTCGGTTGGGGAAGAAACCCCAGACCCGAATAAGGCTATGCAAAACGCATCGCAGCTATATCTCTCTCTGTTCGGGCCTCCGGAGCGGCTCCAGCAGGGCCCGTCCTCCAGCGAGCCAGGTGGGCAGCAGGAAAGCGGCGAGGTCGAGCTCGAGGTCTGGTGCCATGGCGGCCAGCTGACGCTGGCCTTGGGCAGGAGGCTGAAGGACGGCACTGAGCTGAACCCGGAAAGCATAACCCTGGGAGATGGTTGTAAAAGCAACGGACTGTCGGTAGATCACCTGTGGTTTACCTACAGCGTTTCTCAGTGCGGCACCAAACGATCGGTGAGAAGGGGAGGGGGAGACGAACGTCGACTAGCTTTCTACCTGTTGGGAAGTTTTAATGGTCTCAATTGATGGGTTTGCATCTGAAATCCATGAAGCCCACCTTTTAAATGTACTGTACCAACTGACCTGAGTTAAGCAGTATCAGAGCAAAATCTACAGTATAACTTCATCTTAATGAATTTATTTGGGCTTCACTGGTATGGGTGTAAGACTATGTAATTGTCCATGAAAGGTTAATTAAATGGAAATTTATATGGCAGTAACAAGTATCACAAGGCATGTTGTAAGTACACAAGTGCCATTGTGCAGAATAAGACCCGTTTGAGTGTTGCTGTTGCAGGTGTTTGTGTTCACTGGGGTGTTGCTTTCTGTGTGCCTCCAGGTACATGGTGGAATGCAGGTGTACAGGAATATTCTCCAGTACATTCCTGACCCCTCCACCCTGGCCCCCCCATTAGCTGGGGCTTTTGCTGCACCTGTGCGCTGCTCTGTGGAAAGGTGAGCTCCAGCAGTGTACCTTCGCCCGCTCTCTGAGCTGCAGTCACCACATCTGAAACCTGAGTGCAGCTCCAGTCCTGCAGGGGGCAGTCTCTACAGCTTTAACTCCACTTCTGGAGGGCTGGAGTGTCCACCTCTACCAGACAAAGACTTAAGCACTGATGTGTTGCAATTATAAACATGCTGTTATACCCTAGCTCTCTTCCAATAACCCGTGATCTTGGTTTGTGTTTGTATTTTTTGTATTGCTGGTGTTAATGGCATGCATTTATGTTTCAGGCTCAAGGAAGATGATGCAAGTCCAGCTGTGATGTCACTTCCTGTTTCCATGAAAAGCCATGGCTTTGCACTGACAACCATGGACAGTAAGGGAGATCCTATTAACCCAACTGAATGGCAGGGCTTCACACTTTGTGTGTAATTATTGAACAAACTACTTCATCTGATTTGCTTCAGCAGAAACGGATGGTGTTCAGAATGTAACTCATGAGTCTGTGTATGTGTGTTCATAAAGGGTTGTGTGTGCTTTGCACTGTTCAGGTTCCTGGACAGGGGCAGCTGAATCCAGCCTGTACCGGCGGGGGGAGCCTGTCCGCATCCAGGCCACGGCCGGCAGTGTAGGGTGGGGCCAGCGTCTGTACGTTCAGTCCTGCCACGCTACGGCCAGCCCTGAGCCCGAGTCCAGGCCCAGAGTGCGCCTCATCGTGAAGAAAGGGTGAGGCCGACTGTCTGCGCGTGTGTAGAGCTTCGGCCTCCTGCTCTTCACCTGTTTCACACATCCGTTGCCATGCTGGGGGTTCGGCTTCCTGCTCTCTCCTGTTTCACACATCCGTTGCCATGCTGGGGGTGTGTCGCAATCGGGCATCGGGGGAGTCCATATTTAAAAATTTAACACAGAATTATGAATCTGTTGGCCTGGCTCTTTAACTGCTTGGACTGAATGTCAGACTGCATTTTTTAGTGTGACTCCTTAAACGTAGGGTTTTCAATGTCAGATTTGGTTGACTTTACCAGTCATTTACAAAGTGATAATGATGCAAATGATCATAACCCTCTGTTCTGTGGTTATTCTCTGCACCCCTGTATCCTGTGCTGTGCCCTGTGCTGTGCTTGCGCTGTGCTGTACCCTCTGTTCTGCCCTTTGTTCTGCAGTTGTGTGGCGTATGTGGTGTCCAAGCGGGGCCAGGCTCGGTTTATTCCATCAGGCGCGAGGAATGCAGTCAATTTCCTGTTCAATGCTTTCCGTTTCCGCTCCCCTGAGGCAAGCTGCAGCCCTGAATCCAGCATCTGCAGGGGGCTGGCTTTAGATCACATGATTCCATTAAGTGGTTTGCCTCTGACCTAGGAGAAATCATTTGGTGAAATCAGGTGGTGTAGTTGGAGCTCATTCAGACACTGCCCCCTGCAGGAGTGGAGTTGAATAGCCTTGCCCTGTGTCACTGTTGCATTTGTTGATGATTTCATTAATGCAGGTCTTGCTGGCTTTCTGCAGATCTACCTTCACTGTGAACTGGTGGTCCGTGAAGACAAAGTGTCATCAGGCAGCAAGTTCTGCAACTACAACCAACGGAAGCAAAGGTGAACAATATGACTGGCCCTGAACTGAAAAACTGGGTGTTTATTATGGGAAAGCTGGATTGTCTTGACCGCCCTCTGAGAGACGGCCTGAGTCTTTCCTAGCGGCCCTTTGGGCTGGCTTTGCCTTTCCATCATTAGGGGTGCTGCTCTCTCTGTCTCCAGGTGGGAGGAGCTGAATGGTGATGTCACCGTGTGCAGCTGCTGTAAGACTGAGTGTGATGAGTCTGCCCAGAAGGATTCCCCTGCAGGTCTGTGTGGGTACTGCACAAAGGCACAGGGTTGTGTGTGGGTGTGTGTGCGTGAGAGACAGTTCTGCTGTGTCTACTGCAACTTTGAGAGGTGTATCTGCTAAATGTGATCAGATGGTTTAGCTCCATTTCTTAATGTGTTCATGGCTGTGAATAACTCCACATTAAGTATATTACTGTAGTGTAATGAGTGGCTAATGTAAGGAGGCTGTTTGGCCATGATGTCCCAGCATGCTGTGCTGTTTTCCTCCAGGTCCCTCGGTGTGGGTCAGCACCGGCCCTCTCATTGTCATGGAAACGGACACCCCAGTCCCTGGGCTGAGGGGACTGCCTGTCACCATGGAAACCACCCCCCTTCCTCCTGCTGTGGGGACACCGCTGGGATATCCAGAGGCACAGAGATGGCTCTGGCCCCCGCCAGCAGAGGGTGCCACTGATCTTCACGCACAGAGCTTCCTGGATGGCTCTGTGGTGATGCAGGAGGGATTTGGTGGTCCCCAGGGGTGGCCGGCTGCTGGTGTAGGGTCCCAGGGTCCCTGGGCCCTTCCTCCAGCGGTGGTAGAAGGTGGGGTGATGATCATTCGACATGTCCCTGAGGAGCAGAGCCATGCCTCCAGTGAGGGGGTGTACTTATTCGTGCCCCCCCAAAATGATGCTGACCTGTTACAGTATCTCAGAGATGACCCCTCTGCCGCTGACCCCTGGAACCCAGTGAGAAATGGACCGTTCCCTCAGCCGTGGGCCGAGCCTGATCCAATTCAGGAAGAGGCCAGAAGGAAACGGTGGTGGAGGCAGGAATGGGGCGAGGGGCAGAACTCTGAGCTGAGCCCAAACGCTGGCCCAGCCCAGCAGCAGCATGAACCAGTCAATGGGGAAGCTGAACTCAATCCCCTGGATGGGGTTGCCGTGAGCGATGAGGGCATGGTTGTCCAGAGGACGGAGGTGGTGATGCAGAAGGGGAGGGGCCGGCGGGACCCCATAGTGCTGTCCAGGTCTCGCTCAAGACTCACCCTGACGCGGTCCGAGGGCCCCGCCCAAATGGTGCGCTATGAGGAAGAGGAGCGCGGGGTTGGTGAGGGTAACCGGGCGACGAAGAGGAAGATTGTGCTGGAGGAGGAGAATGTTCAGCCCATGGCCCTCAAGGCTGTGCTGAGGTAAGGAATCACATGCTGTCTCACCTGATCCTGGATCAGCTAACCTGTATCCAATGGCAACATTTTCCAAAGCTTCAGGCCTGCATGCATTAAGTCTGAGTAGCAGAGCTGGTCTAGGATCAGTTTTGCCTTGTCTGTAATCTAACCTCAACCATTTTGATGGTTGTATGTTGAAATGGTTGAAATGTAAAACTGTTACTCTTGTAGATTTTATATCTCCAATTTGATTAAACCCAAGACTCTGAACCTTCAGTTATGGCAGTGATTGCACAATATTCTCAAAGACCTGTAACCCAGTTTACATCAGCAACGTCAATTCTTCCAGAATGCCTCTTTTGTTTTCATACATGAAAAACGGGTCGCACAAAACTGAGTTTGGCATGACATGCCAAACGGGATAGAGAAACTGGTTTGGATGCACTACCCTGTCATCTGAATGGATAAAGCATGTTATGAAGGTGGAAGCCTAGTTCTACTTGGGAACTGAGCTGCTGCCATTGGTTCAGACGTGTGTGTGTGTGTGTGTGTGCAGTAAGGTGGTAATTGACTGCTCATTATGGAGCTCACCCTTTCCCTTTTACTGCAGTGTCCTGGAATTCCTGCACTGTATCCGTGTTCCCCTATCATTTTCAGGCTTTAGCTTGATCTCTCTGCCGTGTGGCCTTTAGAATGTGCTTGGAGTCATTTCTCTGTAATGATCCTTTTCTTTCATTCCCCTTTTAGGAGAATGTACAAGGCGGAGTAACCCATCAGTCTCACTCAGAGGAGGAATGTACACACAGGATTAAATAAAGATCGCTATGAATCTCAACTCTTTTTTTTGTCCTCCTTTCAATGTCCAGTTCAAAGCCAGTCACATTTCATGATTGTGTTGAAGTCTCATTGGCCAGAACTGTTAGAGCTTCTGTGAGTGTGTTAAATCTGAATTGCCTGCTCAATGGCAAGTGTTGATGAAACCCCTGCTAATCAGACTGGAAGTTTAAACTTTGTTTATTTCTGGACTGCCTGGTTATTGTGAATAGAGGGAAGTGGCCACTGGGTGGCACTATTGTAATTAGGTTGTGCATATTTCTTTAATCTTTTCAGTGTTTTGTTTATAGAATCATACACTGCACAGCCCCCACCCAGCTCTTTCAGAGATGTGTCTCTGGCTGGGATCCTCATACTGAACATGTGGCATGGGCCGGAGTGTGTGTGTCTGTGTCTCTTTTTCTCCCCCAACCCCATACCTCTGCTGAATAAATCACTTTTATACCCAAGCACACCAAACAGGATCACGCTCCCTTTATTCCCTCTGCAGTAGTGCTGGACACCCCAGTTCTTCTCAGATCTCTGTAAACGCCCCTGCCCCCACCCCGTTTGGGTTTGGCCTGGGCTGGGGATGCGCTGACTCACTTCAGTGGGGAAACCAGGCAGGGGCGGTCTATGGGACCTCCATGTCCCAGTCCGTTCAGATCGGTCCAAAAAGGACCCAAGCCCGGCTCTCAAACGGACCCCCATGATTTTCCTGTGTGCATGTTTGTCTTTTGAAACGCTGCAGATATGACTGGCTTCTTCAGCCGTTCCTTTGCGTTTGCCTTAATTACAGGCCTCTGCAGTCTCCATGGCAATGTAGTCTAAACTGGGATGGACCACATGCCATGTGAGTGAACACTCCTGCAGTGGAAACACAGATGGACTTCCTCAGGGCTGTGTGGAGTTTGGGTGCAGACTGAACCTGTGTGGGAGGGGCAACCCTGACCAGGCAGACTGGCCCCATCAGAGAGCCATTCAGCTGTCACACAGCTGGGCGTCTTAAATCTGCTCATTAAAACCAAACGATTTCTCAGTATGAATCAACCTTTCATTACTAAGCTACTGCATTTATTAATAATCTTAATTAGCTGTTTTTGGTTTCTTTTGAGGAACCTGAAAAGTGAAAACATTAAAATCCAACAATGAAACACTCTCACAACCATAAAAAGTACATTTGCATAGGCCATTATACCTAAACCAAACAGCTGTGTTGTGTGGTCTTCTGGTGAATATATTACAAGAGAAAACAAATGTTTTCTGTACACCTGGTTTTTCCAGGTATGACAATGTTCAGTTAATGGTGTGCATATGCTGGTAAAGAGGGGTGTGTATGTGTGTGTGTGCTGCTTTAGAGGGGTGTGTATGTGTGTGTGCTGCTTTAGAGGGGTGTGTATGTGTGTGTGCTGGTTTAGAGGGGTGTGCATGTGTGTGTGTGTATGTGCTGCTTTAGAGGGGTGTGTATGTGTGTGTGTGCTGGTTTAGAGGGGTGTGCATGTGTGTGTGTGTGTGCTGCTTTAGAGGGGTGTGTGTGTGTGTGCTGCTTTAGAGGGTGTGTGTGTGTGCTGGTTTAGAGGGGTGTGCATGTGTGTGTGTGTATGTGTGTGTGTGCTGGTTTAGAGGGGGGTGTGTGTGTGTGTGCTGCTTTAGAGGGGTGTGTATGTGTGTGCTGCTTTAGAGGGGTGTGTGTGTGTGCTGGTTTAGAGGGGTGTGCATGTGTGTGTGTGTATGTGCTGCTTTAGAGGGGTGTGTATGTGTGTGTGTGCTGGTTTAGAGGGGTGTGCATGTGTGTGTGTGTGTGCTGCTTTAGAGGGGTGTGTGTGTGTGCTGGATGTACAATCATGTCAGCAGTCACAGCACAGCAGTAAAAACAAGCTTGCCATAAGGTCATTTATTTATAAAAATTATAGTATACAAAAGGTATATCAATATTAAATACGAAAAGTTTTCAAGGTGCTTGTAAAGCATGTTTGTTCCTGAAGGAAGTAGAGACAGCCGTTTGCCTCCAGGCAGTGCCGTCACTGAAGCAGCTGGGGCAGTTTAGAGAGGCAGACGTTTCCACTTCACTCTGAGGGTTTACCTTTACCTCCCCCTCCCTCCCACCATCTTCTCTTGCAACACACACATTTTCAGAATTTACAGAAGCAAATATTTACCCTGCACATTGCGGTTTACTCCTCCCAGAAAACACATCTGGAGGGAGGACATGCACCCAACGCTGTGACATTTCAGAACAAACTTTGCTTTTATGTACAAACATGACCAAACAAAGGGGACATCTTCCCCAAACAAATCTGTAGGACAAATACAAGACAGTAACATTGTGTTAACATTGTGTGACTGAGAGTCTCAGATTCTGCAACATCCCTGGCAGCTTCTGTGTCCATCATGAAAATGGGCCAGGGAGCCATTTTGCTATTGGGACGTTCTTCATCATCACCCTTCCACAATGTTTGTGTCTGAGGAGCCAGGGACCAGAGGAAGAGAGATCCTTAATTATTGTTGTAATCCAGTGGTTAAATGTAATGTTTTAGAAATATAAAAACTCTGAAATGGATCCTCTCTTCCATTCACGCTTCCTGCTCTTCTGTTTGGGGTGCGCTGCCCACTCAGGTGTGAGTGTGTCCTTTTATGTTTTAAAGGAGAGCAGCTGCCCCAGCCCCCTGCCCTGACACTCAGGAATGATGAATGTACACTGAGATACATGTATTTACAATGTTTTAAAGTGTCTTTCTATAGTGAAATACAAAACAATATGAGATGAGACAGCCCAAGGTTCTGGAAGTTTATGGAAAGATTTGTGTGGTGTGCTTGCAATCGGCAGCCAATATAGGCTTTGGGGAAGAAAAATGTTTTAAACCCATACTGTGGCCTGCCAGGGCTAGAGTGAAACCTACCAATACCATTCTGGAGTGGTGGTCTCAGCCATGAGAACAAGGTGAACTGGTTTTGCAGTTTTGTTTTTAAATATGTACTTTTCAACATTTGTTTCAAAAATGAAGAAATAAAAAATGGTTCGTAGCAGATGTCTCTGAAAGAAAGGGGTGGCGTGGTCTCCAGGCCTCAAAGGAAGCATGTGCTTTTTCTTTTAAGTACTAAAAACAGAAAAACAGGAAGCAGCAAAAATCAGTGTAAGTGTCTGGATGAGGGCCTTTAGTGGGCAGCAGAGGGGGCCCGTGGCCCCCGGCTCTCAGAAGGTCCCCGTGGCCCCCGGCTCTCAGAAGGGCCCCATGGCCCCAGGCTCTCAGGCTGCAGATGACAGGTTGGGAGCAGGTGCCTGCAGGTCTTCATCGATGCGGAAGGCGGGCGCGGGCTTGAGGTCCAGGCGGCTCATGGGCAGGTTGCAGTTGCTGCAGTCCTGGTCCTTACAGTCCTGCTGCTGCAGTGCCACCATGCGGCCGCGGCTCTTCATCTTCCGCGCAATGCGTGTGATGCGCTTGGCAATCAGGTAGATGATCTCACACACGTTCAGCACTATGCAGAAGGCCGACGCTCCCACCATGAAGTAGGTGAACACCTTCTTCTCAGTGGGGCGGCCGATGTAGCAGTCCACCTCGTTGGGGCAGGGCTTGACTCCGCACTTGACCAGCCTCGGCAGGTAGAAGCTATCATAGATCAGGTGGAGCAGGTAGAGGAAGACGATCTCGATGGCTGTCTTGAAGAACAGGCTGATCAGGTAGGTCCACCACAGCCCACCATGCTTCTTCCCTGTGTTGTCGTACAGCTTGGCCTGCTCGCCGTATTTCTGCCGGTGCTTCTTCTCCCGGTCGTCACGGTACGCCACGTGCATCACCACCATGAGCGACGGGCAGGTGACGAAGATGAGCTGCAGGGCCCACAGGCGGATGTGGGAGATGGGGAAGAAGTGGTCGTAGCAGACGTTGGGGCAGCCGGGCTGTTTGGTGTTGCAGTCAAAGTCTTTCTGCTCGTCGCCCCACACACGCTCGGCCGCCACCACGTACACCATGACCCGGAACACGAACACCACTGACAGCCAGATGCGGCCAAAGGCCGTGGAGTACTTGTTGACCCCGCTGAGGAGCGCTTGGAATGTCTTCCAGTCCATGACGGCAGGTCTGAGCTTCTGACACCACCTGCTCCTCTACAAAAACTCTCCTCCTTTGCTTCTCTTCCTTCACAGGCCTCTCTTTTTTAGTTCTTCGTAAACTTTCAGTCAGACGGCCTAGGAGCCAACACAAAAACACGTCTGTTAGCAGACTGGTATGTGGCAGGGAAGTGTGATGCTATGAAGCTGGGCTGGTGACTCGGGTTCACACACACACACACACACACACACACACACACACACACACACACACACACACACACACACTCACCCCACACACACACACACACACACACACACACACACACACACTCACACACACACACACACACACACACACACACACACACACACACACACACACACACACACACACACACACACGCTCACTCACACACACACACACACGCACACTCACACACACACACACACACACACACACACACACACACTCACACACACACACACACACACACACACACACACACTCACTCACACACACACACACACACACACACACATACACACACACACACACACACACACACGCTCACACACACACACACACACACGCTCACTCACACACACACACACACACACACACACAGACCACCTGCCTGAATTTCTTCAGTAGAAAGAGCAGCTCGGTACAGGGCAGTGTTACATCACCTTTCATCACAGAATGAGCGCTGATCTAGGAACAGGGTTTGCTCTGCCCATACTCTGACCATACGCTTTATGAGCTAACACAAGGCTGATCCTAGATCAGCGCTCCCGCTCTGAGATGCTTTATGAGTACTGGCCCCCTAATGAATTAACACAAGACTTTACAGCGATTTTGGTCGCTGTACACTTCGAAAATGTAACTGTTAAAGACATGGAGGGTGGGGATCACTGGTATAGCACTGCGTTTCCTGCGCATATTCACATGGCAGTTGCTCCGCTTGCACCCTTGGCAGAAACACACCATTTCTGATGCCAAAGACATGCACTGCCCTGGGCCTCATCTTTACCCTGCTCTCCCTGCGGTCACACCACCTCATCCCACCAGAAACACCCAACACACAATAAATCTGTCAATCTACACAATGGCCCCGCCCACACCTGGTCCACACCTCCATCAGAATATGAGCCCTGAACAATTAGTCTCTCACCTGGAACAGGTAAATTCTGGTTCGTTTTGTTCTTATTGTATAATCCAGTTAACAGAGGGATATGTACTTTATATTTAATATAGTACTTTGTGTTGTGACCCTAAGCTAGCCAGGCAGCGCAGCTAAGAGCTCCTCTCTCTTTCTGCAGTGTTGACCTGAGGAGGCAGCGAGGGTGGGGGATGTAGGGGGCTATGCAGCCAATCACAGACAGCCACTGTAGCAGGACTTTAGGTAATTTGCCCATGACAGCAGGGGTTAACTGCCATACTCTACCATGGGATCTTTAATGACCACTGTGAGTGTTGTGAGGCACAGCATTTTCTCCAGCGCAGTGTCCCCATCACTCCGCATTGGAGTTCTCTTTGGGTCAGAGGGGTACCCACTGCTGTCCCAACATCACCGTGGCTACTCAGTTTCCCCCATGTTGGGTCTTGGTTCTATACCAATACTGATGACAAAGTTGACTTTACAGACAGTGGATGACCAGACCCTACAGGCCACAAAACGTAGTGCAGGAGAGGTAGTGACTGTTTTACACCCTACAGGCCACACAAAGTGCTATAAATCTACCTGCTATCCAGCATTCCTGAGGCCTATAGGTGTGTCCTCATAGCCTGGTGAGCATCAGGGACAGTCACCAGGGCGTGTAGCAGACAGTGGGCCTTCGTTTTACAGATTCACTTCCACAGTGAATGCAATATGATTGGATTCGTTTAAGTCCAATAAATACAAGACAAAGAGGTGAAAAGCAGTATGGACACAGCAATGGAAACAGTATGGCTTCACAAAGCACATTGTCAAGGACAATGGCTTGTGCCAACAGGGAAAGAGTTGCAAAGAAGTTTGTGTTCAGTTCCACCTAAGCTTAGTCAATTCATGAAATGAATTCAAATTAAATTTATTCATTCATGGTTTTTGTTAAATCCTTAAAATATAAATTCAATTAATGAGTTAATTATCTGAATTGTTTCCAATTCTGACTGTACTACATAATATAGTAAATCTCAGCTTGAGCAAATCATACACAGCAGTGGGACAGAACTGACAGAACTCATGAGAAGATCTGTATCCATGCTGTGGAACCAGACCGCGTGTGAAATGCGGTCATCAACACCCGGCCAGTTTCTCAAGACATTATTTTCAACCTGTTCTTCGGTCATTTCTGACAGTGGCACTAATGAAGACTGGCTCCATCTGAGCTAACTCGGTTTAAGATGTTGAGATACCGTCTCAGACCGTCTCCTCCCATACAATCAGCAGTGTTGGAACCCGTTCGGCCGGCAGAGGCGAAGGTCGATGACAGTGTGCGGACCGGGCAGGACAGAGAAAAGAACATCTTAAACCTTTAAGAATTCAGTACACAATAGTTTTATTTAATTACGCATGTCCAGATGAAAGATGGCACGTACTTTGCCCGCAAGTGACCCTTCACGACCGGTAGATTTTACCTCTTTGACAAGCAGTGTAGGTCTCTGGATATGAAACCCAATTTAACGAGTTAGTCTGTAACACATTTGGAAAGTTGGAAACGCATTAGGGAAGAATGCGCTCTCGCCATAAGTAAACGAGTAAGCACGAGAATACAATCGGTTATCGGTTTTTGACAATGCTAATGGGTGCAGCATAAAAACTGTTTTAAAAAGGGGAAAACTCCTAAAACGAGTTAAACCGCCAAAATATTCCAGAGAAACATTACCGGATGCTGCTACAAAACACACTATTTTTGTAAAGATTTTGTTTCTGTAAAATAAACTCATTCGAATGGAACTTTCTTTGTGTGCTACATTTTCCATTCCTACATTTCAGCAAAATAAGGAGAAAGTGTACCACGCGTACTGTTAAATATCTTAACATCTGACCTAAGCCATTAAACTATTTATTCGAAAGCTGGTTTTCACTTTTCCAGGATTCTTGCCTCTTTTCTCGACTCAGTATGAGTAAGTAATGGGCCGAGAGCATTACTGCCATTGAAGACTCCTTGCTGTTCAGGTGATCAGACAAGAAACGCGGAAGACATAATAGCACAATTACTTTTTTCACATTTGCCCTGAACTCAAAGCTTTTACCGAGTAAATCGTTTACTGTGTCGCGCTTAACTTCTACGTTACATCTGATTGACAGACACCCGATTAATGACGGACCAATCTTACAACAAAATAGACAATTACCCAGCTACAACTTAATAAATGTAACACATCGGTATTTATATTAACGGTTCAACTATTATTAACCGATCAACTCATTCAGAATTCGTATGAAAGTTGACAACAACAAAATATAATAACAATATCATATTTATAATTGAAAAGCTATTTGTCTTACCTACAACCTTAACAGAAGTGATTGTGTCCGACAAATTCTGACGGTTGTAATCTGATTTAAAAACCTGGTTCCAACATTCAAGGAAACGCCACATTACAAAAGGAGCGTATGCAATTATATACTCACAGTTCTCACGTTCACTCACTCCATCTTTCGTATTACCAGCTGGGGATTATCAGTTTGGTTCGTGTGTGTTTCTATTGCCTTGTGTGCTACTACTTTAGTGCCTATTACTTAACGCTGCTTATTCTGGTGTCCTGAATTAGAAAAAATGTTCTTGCTTTTTGTCTAGGGGTGTGGTTTCAGTACAAAAAACTTCACGCAAAAGGAAGAAAGGGGTAGCCCAGATGAATTGTTTTTCTCTTCGCACGCGCCGCCTCACGCCTCCGTGGCGGCGTCTGGACCAATCACGTAAGGCCCTGCAGAGGAATCTGAAGCGATTCGCCAAACTTTTTTGTTCTTGTCCGCACGCGCCCACGACGTCTCACCTCAAATCCGCGTCCTCGGACAGCACAAAGGCCTCGTGCCATTCAACACAAATGTGTTCAAAGAGAAGGGAAAAGAAAATTGTTGTATTTAATCGGTTGCCATGCCTATGATATGCACAGAAACGCCCAGTTAAACCATATGTATTAAAAATATTCTTTGACTCAAATTAAGCAAACACTTATGGCTTAAGATGAAATGAGTATTGGTCGAGCACAAATTTGTATTTCCACTCCTGTTTTTCAAAGTTCAAAATACAGCAGTGCATTTGGAGAGCTTTTGATGTGAAAGGGGCAGAGGAGACATAATGGTGAGAAGGTTCCCAAGTGTCATTTCAGGGCAACCAGAGATTTCTCTGAGCACTGTTCACGAGTCATCCTGAGATCCTCTAATATGTTTTTGTCCTGTGTAAATGTAGGCTCTTTGTTGCCCTGTTAAGCATTCCTTTGTGGTATCCCAGCATTCTCATCTGGTCCTGTTGCTACCTGCCTGCCCGTAGTGTTAATGGAGTAAGGCAGATTTCTGCCACACCCAGCAAAGAAAAGGAGCGTCTATGAATACACCTGATTGGAGGAGAATCCACTGAGGTTTTAACATTGAGACTTTTTCCATTGTTGGGGTGGGGGTGGGGATGGGCACTTACATTAAGAAGAGTGTTAATTTCTGGGAAAAAAAGTGCTTTTCATACAGTGAGTGGGGATCTTGTTACCGGTAACTGGAGTTACACAATCCCATTGAGCACTACTCTTATGCTTTTATCTAGGATTAATTGTGCAGCTGTGCACAAAAAGCTGTGGAGAATGTTCACAGAGCACACACCACTGAAGAGAATGCTAGAGCGAGAACCCAGCTGAACCGGTCATGCTTGTGATTTTATTTACATTGCAAAGCACTTTTCTGCCTATCTAACAGACATCTCACTTTCCCAGGCCTTGCGCTCTGTCAATTTCAGTTAAAAATGTTGAATCCGACAGAAAACTCCTGTGCTCCTACAGACCTCACTCTCCTTGTGGCCGGTCCTTTGGCCTAGTAGGAGAAGAACCTTCAGTCTTCACCTTCAGCACCATCATACTGTTTGGATATGGAGAGGCAGACAACAAAAAGAGGTCATGTTTACCCATTTTGTACATAATCTTTAAGAGGTCGCTTCATCCTTAGTACTCTCTTCTGGGTGACCAGCTGCACCAGGACTTAGTTTTTACTGAAAAAGTGATCAAACGCCCAGCTGGTTTATTTATACACCTTCAGATTTCAGGGTGTGTGTATAGGCCAGTCCAGGTCATTCTCCGTAGTCCTTAAGAGGGAGCATCACACATACTGGAACATGAGAACATATAACATCACACCACACATACTGGAACATAAACTTGTAAAGATGAGGCCATTCAGTCCAACCAGACTCACCCAGCACAGCATCAAGCCCATTTACCTACAGTCTACAGAGTATCCAGCACTGCATCAAGCCCATTTACCTACAGTCTACAGAGTATCCAGCACTGCATCAAGCCCATTTACCTACAGTCTACACAGTATCCAGCACTGCATCAAGCCCATTTACCTACAGTCTACAGAGTATCCAGCATTGCATCAAGCCCATTTACCTACAGTCTGCAGAGTATCCAGCACTGCATCAAGCCCATTTACCTACAGTCTGCAGAGTATCCAGCACTGCATCAAGCCCATTTACCTACAGTCTGCAGAGTATCCAGCACTGCATCAAGCCCATTTACCTACAGTCTACAGAGTATCCAGCACTGCATCAAGCCCATTTACCTACAGTCTACAGAGTATCCAGCACTGCATCAAGCCCATTTACCTACAGTCTTCAGAGTATCCAGCACTGCATCAAGCCCATTTACCTACAGTCTGCAGAGTATCCAGCACTGCATCAAGCCCATTTACCTACAGTCTACAGAGTATCCAGCACTGCATCAAGCCCATTTACCTACAGTCTACAGAGTATCCAGCACTGCATCAAGCCCATTTACCTACAGTCTACAGAGTATCCAGCACTGTATCAAGCCCTTTTACCTACAGTCTACAGAGTATCCAGCACTGCATCAAGCCCATTTACCTAGTCTACAGGGTATCCAGCACTGCATCAAGCCCATTTACCTACAGTCTACAGAGTATCCAGCACTGCATCAAGCCCATTTACCTACAGTCTGCAGAGTATCCAGCACTGCATCAAGCCCATTTACCTACAGTCTACAGAGTATCCAGCACTGCATCAAGCCCATTTACCTACAGTCTGCAGAGTATCCAGCACTGCATCAAGCCCATTTACCTACAGTCTACGATTACCCAGCACTGCATCAAGCCTGGTCTTGAACACTGCAAGGGGTTCTGCCTATATTGCATATCTGTGGAACCCATATGTGGTTCCTCTCTTTGTTCTTGGATGTATGAATTCATTTCTTGACAGTGACGTCAGTCTGGGGGTTGGAGGGAGCTGCCTCTGTCAGACAGGTTGTGTTGAAACCGTCATCCCTGAGCATGTCTGCTCACGCTCAGTCTGAGATCAGTCACTTGTTGCAATGGTGCAGATCATGTTCAGAGCTAGGAGCGTCTTGCCTGCCATGTCCTGACTTGTTCTCTTGCTCTCCAAACAGGCCTGCCCAGGCAGGGCTATGCGTGCCATGCCCTCCCCACCAGTGTTTATGTCACTGCTGATGGCACACCTGTGGGGGCTCTCCCATGTCCTCCCCCTGCAGCTCCACTCTGTGCCTTCCACATTTACACACTCTCATCTATGCCTTTAACCTGTTGTTACATATTTGTGTTTGTTTTTGCCAGTCACTAAACTGTGAGTCTCTGTTTCAGCTACACTGTGCATATTGATTTTGATCGATTTGTTTCTTGCTAAATCATTAAGTTTCCTTCGCAGACTAGTAATCAGGTTCCCAGGTGAATCCTGTGTTGCTGTGTTATCCTTATTTTACATTACTTTACTTTAAAGGCATTTGTTAGACGCTCTTACCCAGAGCGACTCACAAGGCCAAGTGCGTATGAATAGTACAAAATGATACATCTAGTACCAAAGGTGGCAGAATAGGTTAAGACTCCCCTACCGACTAATCTAGTAAAGGAGAAATCTAACAACAACAATTTATGTTAAAAACAAATTACAGTTAAAAACAAGTACAGATAAGTGCAGAGACATTACAAAGAGCAAGGGAGGGGAGGGGAGAGGTGTTGCACGCTTGAAGGTAGCCAGTGATCTTGCTGTTCTGACCTCCATGGGAAAAACATTCCACCACCAGGGGGCCAGGACAGGCAGCAGACGTGATCTGAAAGTGCAGGAGTGGAGACAGGGAGGCATCAGGCGTTCAGAGGTGGCAGAGCAGAGGGGTCTGGCAGGGGTGTAGGGTGATGAGCTGGATGAGCTGCAGGGGTCTGATGCTGGATGCTGAGAGGCCAGAAAGAAGGGAGTTGCAGTAGCCCAGGCGGGACAGAACCTTCGCTTGGACCAGAAGTTGAGAAGAGTAGATGGTGAGAAAGGGGCGATCCTCCAGATGTTGTATGAGAAGAACTGTTGATCACCACTCCAAGGTTCTTCACACAGGATGAAAATGACACCAGGGTGTCCCCAAGAGAAATGAAAAAGTCTAAGTCAGCTCAGTCTTGCCTGGGTGGAGTTGAAGATTGTACTCGTCCATCCAGCTCCGGACATCCCTCAGGCAAGCAGAGACCTGTGTGTCCAATGGGGAGAAGTAGAGGTACAGTTGAGTGTCATCAGCATAGCAGTGGTAAGATAGACTATGAGCAGAGAAGACAGGGCCAGAATGAATATAGAAGGAGAAGAGAAGGGGACCAAAGACTGAGCCCTGAGGAACACCTGTGAGAAGGGGATACGGTGCTGATACTGCAACAGCCCAGGCAACCTGGAAGGAGCAACCGGAGAAGTAGGACTCAGTCCAGTCTAGGGCTGTACCGCAGATTTTAATTGCTGCCAGGGAAGACAGGAGAATGGAGTGGTCAATGGTGTCGAAGGCAGCAGAAAGGTCTAGGAGAATCAGGACAGAGGAGAGACAGGCTGCTCGTGTGGCATGGAGCGGCTCACTGACAGAGAACAGTGCGGTCTCTGTCGAGTGGCCAGGTCTGACGCCTGACTGGAGGGGGTCTAGCAGACTGTTCTGTAAAAAGAAAGAAGACAGTTGTTTGGAAGCAGCTTGTTCAAGGGTTTTGGAAAGAAAAGGGAGAAGAGAGACAGGACGATAGTTCTGGATGATGGATGGGTCCAGAGTGGGCTTCTTCAGCTGCCGGAAGACATGGGCCTGTTTGAAAGAAGAGGGGAAGTATCCAGAAGACAAGGAAGTGTTCACAAGGGAGGTAACGAATGGAAGGATGTCTGGTGTGCTTGCCTGGAGGAGAGAAGAGGGAATCAGGTTAAGGGCACAGGTAGTAGGACAAATCTAAGCAACCACGCAATTAGCAATAAAGGATGGATACTGAGCTAATCTAGGGAATCTTCCACAGCTCCTCACACTTGAATCAAACGCACTCTTATCTCTGGTCTCTGGGACTGTCAATCCCCGGGGTTTTACTGCACTTCAGCTCTGATCTGTGATCTTCTCTTTGTGTTGCTGATCTATGCTCTTGTCTTGGTGTTGCAGATCTGTGATCTTGTCTATGTGTTGCTGATCTGTGATCTTGTCTTTAGGTTGCTTTGCATGGGAGTATGGCACCAATATTGTCCTCATTTTACCAGCATCTCAAGCCATGATCTGAACCCACTCAAACCCTTCACAAAGTAGGTTTCCAAGTACAGCACTACTGTTGTACCCTTCAGCATGTTGCTTAACTTTGCTTTTTGCTTAACACCCAGTACTGCAGCCCCAATCCCCCACTGATACCATCAGAGAGACACAACCATCTGCTCCATATTAGAATGAATTTGTGTGTGTATGAGGGTGTGTCTCGTCTGCTGCGTCTCGCTGGATCTGGGGTTACTGAGGTAACAACAAAATTACAGACCCACTCAGGCGGTGGCACCTTCAAACTGACTGAAGGTTAATGGCCATGATATGGAAATGCATGTAGTAAATGTGAATATGTCTGTGTTATACTACAAAACCTGGGGTCATATCTTCTTTGGCATCAATATCCTTCACTCATTTTTGGTATTTCGAAATTTTACCAAAAATGTACCCTTTGTATTTGACAGTCATTTATTTTCATACTTTACCCATACAATGTGCAATATCATCATGGCTGCATTATAAGGGGAATATATTCTATGAGAACACTATCATATGGGATTCACATGGGTAAGCAGCTGCACAACCCCCCCAAAATAGGGTCACATGCTAGTAATACAATTATTAAATAAAATAAAAACACAAAATACAAACACAGAGCAAGTAAAACATTACCATTCATATGTTCAGTAAAAAGTTTCAGAGAAACTGTTTCAGAACTTTTCTATGAATCTGTGCGAGTTTCATTGTTTACAAAAGACAAGCAGAGGAGAGGGAAGGAGAGGGAAGGGGAGGGTAGACTTCAGACTTTAATGTTTCATTTATGTAAGCATTGTGTATAAATAGTGAATTTGCAATAGCAAGTTCCAAAAACATAATCATAATATTGTCCTTAAAGGAAGCTGAAAAAAAAAGAATCAATGAATCCATACATGGAATCTTGTTCTTCAAAAAAGGCAGAGAACAATAATGGAGCAGAGTGACGCTCAGAGATGTCAGGGCGGCGGGTTGGGACTTGCTGCTGCCGCCGCTGCCTCTGTGGTAACGCAGTGAGTCACGCATCGCATTCCTGCGCAATGTCTCACAACTCGCACAAGCATGAGCCAACCGCTGCCTGGATACCGTCTGCGCACGGAACCACTTGGTGGAAAAAACGAGCAAGCTTGTGTTCCTCACACACCCTTCTCCTTTCTCCAGCTCTTCTTCTCACTTCCTTCCTTCTTTTAATGTTTTGTAATTGTGACACCCCAGCAGATAACTCTGGAAATCTCTGTGTTGCAGCACAGGGACATTCACTGGCTCTGTTTACTTGTGTTTCCTTGGGTCATCTAATCCAGGGGTCCAAAACGCCCCCATCCAGTCTCCCCTAAACTCAAAGCCCTAGGCCAGCCCCTGGAGCTCTGTGATGACAATTATCTTAATCCAACACCCACATGTTGTGAAATGACCAGCCTGTTTTTAAACAGTTTTTAAATAATGCTACCTTTTTACCTCTATTTCCTCCCAGTTTGGAGAGCCAGATTGAATTTTTTTGTACCAGGTTCATTGTCACAAGTTCATCTGTAAAGTCAGGAGCACACGGATCTCTCCGATGAAATACACAATGTCACCCAGAGCTCCTGTTCACTCTGCAGCCATTCCACTGAGCACGTTGGCTTCACAGGCACCCGCACTGCGATGGGTTAAAGCCTGGCTTCAATATGTTAGTTTGGTTTCTTTATAAGAACAATAATAAATATCTGAACATCAAAGAGACCTAAGAAACACAAAGTGTGTACAGGTGAGGCGGAAGCTCAGAGGACTCATACAGTAACGTACTAGAACAGAAACCATCACTTCCTGTAGCAGACCTACCCCTTACCATTTTCAATTGCTTGTCTGTAATGGTTTTGACATACATGCATATACACTCAAAACAACATTCTCTGATAAATCAAGTTTGGCAACTTACTGAGGATGGACCGCACCTCTGTTTCACCCGTTACCAATAAACACAAATGCATATAATGGAATCACGGAACTGTCTCCTTCCTGGAGTGTTGCAATTTCGGTCCCTTCCTGTTTATTCTGCTTTCTCAGATTGGCTCTTCAGTGGCACCAACATCTGCAGAGTAACATCTGCAGAGTAAATACAGGTCTCCATTAACATCAACAAACCAAATACAGGTCCCTATTAACATCTACAGACCAAATACAGCACCTCGCCAACATGTACAGACCAAATACATCACCTTACTTAACATCCACAGAGCTTCAGTTTACAAGCCCTCATCTCTTGCTAAAAAATGTTACTTTACTTATTGACAGTAAACATAAAGGGAAAGTGGTCTGCTTGAGGGCATATACTGCAAATACAAAGCTGACTGCACATTACAGCATAAGCTCCCCAGAGTGTTTTTATTTTCCTGGAGACAAATAGAATTGGCAGGGTTAGGGTTAGGGTTAGGGTTAGGGTTTAGGGTTAGGGTTAGGGTTAGGGTTAGGGTTAGGGTTAGGGTTAGGGTTAGGGTTTAGGGTTAGGGTTAGGGTTAGGGTTAGGGTTAGGGTTAGGTTTAGGGTTAGGGTTAGGGTTTAGGGTTAGGGTTAGGGTTAGGGTTAGGGTTAGGGTTTAGGGTTAGGGTTAGGGTTAGGTTCGGGTTTGGGTAAAAATGACAAAATGGGTGGGGCATTGACTGACTGTCTGTAATGTGATGCAGTTGAGAAAAGAGACAACACCACTGGTCACTTTGTGTCCTGCTTCTCAGGAGAGTGGGCCAATGAAATGGAGCAGCTAAACGGAGCAATTAAACAGGGCAGTTAAGTGGGGCAGGTAAATGGCACATCATTACATTACAGACATGCAGCAGAAGCCACTCTGCTGAGCGACTCACAGAGTGTAAGTGCATAATGAGTACACATGGGCGACAGTGCCAGATCAGCAATCATAACTGCAACATCGCTAACATGCTTATGCCAAAATAAAAATCCTGTACATTCATGATAAGTTTTTAGGTTTGCCCCATGATGCAGTCTGAAGAGATGGGTCCCCAGTGGGAGGCTGGCCAGTGGCTCTGCTGCCCTGTCCTAGGTGGGGAGATTGCTCCAGTGTGTTAGTGGCCTTGTGGCAGTGGGATGAGGAGGATCTGGCCAGGTTGTTGTGTTTAAACACTGACAGGGTTCCAGAGGAGCTGCTCCATGCGTTGATGTATGGGCTGGCAGCAGGGCTTTAAACTCTGTGTGAGCCGCAGCAGGTAGCCTGCATCACTCTGTTGGGTAAATGTCTGAGATTTGGCTGCGATTTGGGTGAGAAGTGGTGGAGCTCTGTTGTGTGAAATATTGTAATGTTATCAGATATTTGAAACAGTCCTTTTTGATTGTCAGTCTCTGTCTGCTTATCTCTCTATTCAGAATGCCGGGTTTTAGTTGCAAAAGTTTTTCCACAATCATGAAAAAAGAAAAGAATGTTTGCTCATTTCCTGTTTTGAGACAGGTTTCCATGGAAGCCCTTTCCTGTGACTGATGTGATGTTTGATGTGACGCAGCGCTGGTGGTGCTGTGTGAATCATCAGGTAGACAGCCGCTCAAAAAAACAGAGGCTATCACCAGAACCCCCTCCACCAACTGGCCACCAACCCTAACCCTGACCCTAACCCTACCCAAACCCTAACACTGACCCTAACCCCAACCCTAACCCTGACCCTAACCCTACCCAAACCCTAACACTGACCCTAACCCTACCCAAACCCTAACACTGACCCTAACCCTACCCAAACCCTAACACTGACCCTAACCCTAACCCTACCCAAACCCTAATCCTGACCCTAACCCTACCCAAACCCTAACACTGACCCTAACCCTAACCCTACCCAAACCCTAAAACCCTAATCCTGACCCTAACCCTACCCAAACCCTAACACTGACCCTAACCTTAACCCTAACCCTAACCCTAACCCTGACCCTAACCCTAATCCTGACCCTAACCCAGACCCTGGCACGATATCAGACTGGGACGCGGCCAGAGAGGAAGTATTTCATCAGTCTCTTAGGTGCTACAAGAACAGAACATGAGCATACACACTCACACACACACACACACACACACACACACACACACACACACACACACACACACACACACACACACACACACACACTCACACACACACACACACACACACACACACACACACACACACACACACACACACACACACACACACACACACACAGCAGCAGCAGTATTCGCTGAGGGTTTGTGCAGATCTGTGTGATTCAGCCCAGGTCTTCCATTAATACTGTGCCTTTCCTCCTTGCTTTAAGTCAGCTCTCAGGCAGATGCAGGATCCGTTCTCAGGACTGAGGCAAGACGAGACTTGCGCCTTGAATTCAGAAAACAATGGCAGCTGTATGACAGGGGCAGGAGAGATCACACCTGGCCACAGATAGACAGAGAGAGAAAGAGAGGGAGGGAGAGTGAGACAGAGAAGGAGAGAGAGAGAATAGGAGAGGGAGGGAGAGAGGGAGAGAGAGAGAAAAGGAGAGGGAGAGAGAGGGAGAGAGAGGGAGGGAGAGAGGGAGAAAGAATCCCCCTCTTAAACCAACACCATTCAGGACAAACTGCATCAGTCCCCCTCAGAATGAGCCAGGTGCATTATGGGACAAGTGTTGCAGTATGTTTGCCCTTTATCCTGGTGGGACTGCACATCAGAGCATAAACAAAGAGCTCACACTATAAACCAGGAGCGGAAAACACAGATAAATAAAAATCACCCACAGTCCTCTGTTTGTGGATGCATTACTGTGTAAATGGGTGAATGTGTGAATGTATGATTCTGTTGTTGCTGTTCCTCTTGCTTTGTGGACAGAGACTGGGTTGCTTTGTGTCCAGCATCAGTTCTGTGGTCGTAGGAAGTTAGAGCTGTAGGTCAGATTCTGAAGCAGCTGCGGTGGTTTTGGGCCATCCTGGGAAGCCTCTGCAGGTTCAAACTTCCTCCTGCTTCCTGATAGTTCCGTAGGTTATGGAGTTCCGTAGGTGAACACATGCATGGTGACACTGCACAATTCTTTGTTTGGAAGTCATGCTCTCAGAGGTGGAGGGATTTTCTCAAGTATTCCAGACAGACAGCATTCTGGGCGTCCCTGTATTGACTGAGTGAAAACCCCTCCGCAGAAACTGTGGATACATAAACTGCCAGCTGTCTGCACACCCTGAGATGAGTGATGTTGTAAAATTTTCATGAGAGATGTTGTTTCTCTGATGATCATCCTCGAGAAAATGTTTTCTACAGGTTCTTTTTTGGAAAAGGATTGACAAGTATGTTGCCTTCATCAATTAGCTATAAACGTCACTATTTAGCTGTATAACACTATCTTGTATATACACTATGGTAAAGCATTACAGAGGTCAGAAGAACACTGTCCATCTGTCATTCCTCATCAATAAATCCAGCCAAAATGTCAGGTTGCACAGACGAATAGCACATAAGAGTCAGGACAGCTGTGTTAGCAGGAAATGCAGACAGCAATACGGCTCTTGTCTCCTCCTGGAGCTCAGAACACTCATGCAATCTCAGTGGTGAAACGGTCATTAGGAAATTCTTGTCTTACTCCATGAAACGCACCCTACCCTCCAGGGAGACCCCTCCAGACCACCTGGTGGTCCTGTCAGGTACAGGCACAGGGAGCAGCACCATTACACCTGTCCACCTGCTCTGGGTCCTCAGTGATGAGATGACCAGCTGACCTCCATCAGAGCGGCAAACCCCATATCTTCACAGATTGAAAACCCATCCTATCGGACTGTATCATTGCCCTTGCCCTTCTCCATAGCCCACTTTTACACATCCAAATCACTAAGCACTTGCTATGACTGTTGTTTTTTTATTTCTGTGCTACATGTGATTTTAAAAGCATCTGCTACCATTATCAAAAATACACCTTAATTATATTATGATGAAAAAGCCAAACAAACAATCAAGTATTAAAAATACATTTTATTTTTTCAACATTTTTAAAAATAACAACATGCAGGATGCTTGTTTGTATAAACTGGCAAATAAAATGAGCCAGGGACAGAGGCATAAACACAAACACAGGAATTTACACCCATTTTCAATAACAGTTTAACTCAGATGTACACCAGTGCATCCTCATCTCTGTGGGTTGCTTTAGTCTAAACACAAGTAGAAATATCAAATGCAAACAAAGAAAGGTAGGCACAAGAACAGCTGAGCACAATGGAGCAACAATTTCCAAGAGTGGACAGTATTTTCCACACACAGAGAAAATTACATAAACAGAATATGTTCCCTTTAAACAAGATCAAATCAAGCCAAATTTGGCCGTGTGAGGGATTTGAGTTCATTGTTGTTCTAGAATATGAGGAGGAGAGGTCACTCTCACTGAATCTTATGAATAACAGTGTTCAACGAGAAAGAAACGCCACTCCCTAAATTTAACAATCTTCAACATGCAAGGACTGAAGGCTTGCTGTCGGGCCACACCTGCAGCAGCTGTGACTCTCTGTGCATCCCGATTCTGCTTCTGTTCCCATGAAACTCCACATCTTCAGTGCCTGTGCCTTCACTCAGAGAAAAACGTGGCTTTGGGGTTACTGCTAGCAAAGATTAAGGGCTGAAGGTTTCGGTTTGATTATACTGTGTCCTTGTCTCATCCATCTTAGAGGCACACACTATGAGTTGTTGTGGATAAGAGCATCTGCTAAATGCCTCAGCTGAAATGTGTTTGTAGATGGTGATGTATGGTGATTTATGTTTGAGGAGGAAACGCTGGGCAATTCCACAGCCGTGATGCGGGTAGATTTGGATGGCCGCCCCGTAAACAGAATGTCTGCACTCTGCAGGCCGTGCTGAAAAACAGTGTACATCAGATGCTTTCAGCCCAGATGACAACCGGCTGTTTCCTCTGCACTTTCAAGCAAAACCACACAAGACATGGAACTTTTACCTCCATTAAAACTCATCTTCAGCACATCTCTATCCTCCTTTTCATGAATTTTATTATACCCAAATGTATCTGCAATGCCCAGACTTCTTTGTAAACTTGCTTCATGGTCTGCACCATCCCCACTCGGCTGCGCAGACTGCAGTACCCTTGCTCGGCTGCGCAGACTGCGGTACCCTTGCTCGGCTGCGCAGACTGCAATCCACTTATTCGGCTGCTGGGCACCAATTGGCCAGAGGGGTTGCTCTTTTGCAGCTGTGACTTCAGGCCGTCATTCAAAATAATTTCCAGAGACATAAAAGCCAGGCCCTGCATGATGCATGACTGTTCACAGGAGGTGGCGTTATAGCCCCCACAAAAGAGTTCTCCCTCTCTCTCTCACACACACTGCCTTATCTCTAACAGAATTCATGAAGTCTCAGTAGAGTCTTTATCATTTCAGTCCGGCCTAATGTTTCTTTCTCTCTCTCCTCTGTGGCAGTTCTGGTCTCACGATGCCCCCTCTCTTGAGGAGACAGCCTCGCTGTATGTGGGGGCGGTTCCCCGTCCGTCGTCGTGGTTACTGAGCTTGACCGAGTGCGACTCCACCAGGGAGCGCGTGTCTTTGCCAGAGACCATGGAGGCGGCGGCCAGCTGGCGGGATCGCCGGGGCGACGACAGGCACTCGCGGCAGCGCTTGCCCACCAGGTAGAGAATCTCCAGCAGCGTGAGCACAATGCAGACCAGGCTGGTCACCACCATGAAGAGCGTAAAGATGCGCTTCTCTGTGGGCCGCGAGATGAAGCAGTCCACCACGTTGGGGCAGGGCCGCTGGGCGCACTTTATCAGTGAGGGGAAGTCGTAGCCCTCGTAGATGTGATATAGCAGGAAGACGAATGTGGCATCCACGCCCATCTTGAAGATCAGCGTGAGGACATATGTCCACCAGAGGCCGCCACGCTTCTTGCCGGTGTTGATGTAGAGGCGGCTGCAGCCTTCACCGTACTTCAGCCGGTGCTTTCTCTCGCGCTCCTCGCGGTACGCCACGTGCATCACCACCAGCAGCGACGGGCAGGTGACGAAGATGAGCTGCAGGGCCCACAGGCGCACGTGAGACACGGGGAAGAAGTGGTCGTAGCAGACGTTGTGGCAGCCGGGCTGCGCAGTGTTACACTTGAAGTCCTTCTGCTCGTCGCCCCACACCTTCTCTGCAGCCACCACGAACACCATGACCCGGAACAGGAAGACGATGGACAGCCAGACGCGGCCGAAGGCTGTGGAGTATTTATTTACCCCACTAAGGAGGCCCTGGAGGAAGGCCCAGTTCATCCTGAACACCCGGCGTCACACAAAATGGAGGGACTCTCTCCTCAGCTCAAAATGGAGGCACTCTCTCCTACACTCAAACAAGTCCTCAGTCTTTCCGGGATCTATAGAAGAAGGAACAACACAATTACAGTCACCTATATGACAACATTCCAAAAACAATAACTTTGCTTAACTTTGCATTTTCTTTTCAATACAATCTCAAACAACTGACTGTTCTCCAGTGATAAAAATGGGTTCATTGTTCCCTCAAAGGTACATTAATGATTCTTCATGGTACTGTTCTTTACCCAGTGGCCTCACTGAATCTATGACTGAAGGTACAATTATTGTATTTGATATGCTTCCACTACAGGGAAAAGTTGTTTTTACTCAGTAAAGTGCTTGCCTTTTTTAAGTGTGTAGCATGTTTGCAATATAATAACACTGTTTTGTACAGATTTGGTAAAACTGCATGTCACAAACCATGGACACACCTACAAATCACAGCTGTTTAGAAGTATAGAGAATCCGATTGGATAAATATTTCTCAACCAACCAAGTCAACAAGCCTGGGGATACTGGGCAAATGGAAACCCCAAACACAAGACTACGACCCAAACCTTAACCCTAACCTTAACCCTAACCTTAACCCGAACCTTAACCCTAACCTTAACCCGAACCTTAACCCAACCTCACCCTCCTAAAACACATCCTAAGCGTGCCACATGGATCAGCCATGAGTCACCCTACACAGAGCAGTCAGGCAGGACTTTCTCAAAAACACTGTCTGTTAAACCACTCAGGGAGGACCCATCTTATAATTCATGAAACGCTTGAAACGTTTTTGCTTTGAGGAACGCAGACAGGAACAGGTTCTGCGCGTACAATCGTGCGACTGTGTTAACGACGCCCAGGAACACCTCTAAAAGGTGTTACCCACGTTTACACTTTAAAAGTGTGTACTTTTCTGAAGAACTATTATCATTTCATTTGAAATTCAATACACATTTGAAAAATAATAACAGTTTAACAAATAAAGACATTGAGATTTCTGAACGATTTGAAAAGAACTGTTATAACATTCAATAAAATACACATAAATGCGAATTATACACGTTTTCATTTAAGTCTGAATTTTTGTCATATATAAAAAGATACATATAGGCATAAACATCACCAACATGTATCCATGGTTTTGATTTGAAATCTCTTCCCTACTTATGTATGTCCTGAAATGTGACAAGTCGCTTCGACAACTTAGCTCCAGGATAAATATAAATAACACATACGATCATGCAAAATGGGTAATTTTCTATATTTCGTTTGATTATTCGTTTACATTGCCTATATATTCTCCACAGTTCGTCGACAGACACGATGACAACATATAAGTACCACACGGATCAGTTTTAACCCTCTTTAAATACTTTCGGTAAAACCTTTTTTGAGCAAATTTTATCAAACAAAAGCTACATTTCCAAACAAAAAAACGTAGTAAAACCACTTACTTATGACTGAAGGATACTTTCAGCACAAGAGAGCGCGATCGCGGTGGTGTTTGAGGAAATGGTCCCGAGAGAAGCACAAAAGTTCCATTCCGTTTTCTGCGGGGAGAAGAGAATTTGGCTTTCTGAACGGAGGAGGGAGAGAGGGTGGAGCTCTCTCGCACGCCTCCCTCTATTTTGATTGTTGCGCAGGAGCGGAGTTGTGAAACCTGCTGAAAGGTGTGTCGGGGAAGGGATACTGTGTGGTCTTTTATAAAAGAGGCTGAATGCCAGTTTATGGAAAATCCCCAGTAGGCTATATTGTGTTTGTAATAACGCTGAACATTAAAATGCATATGCAAATGTATATATAAATATGTAAAATTATGATATTATTTGTGTGGCAAATATCGGCCTATTTTAATCAAATTTAGAGAATTCCGACGCCTAATCATCATTATTACATATGAATTGGCCACAGTGTATTTGTGGTTAATATTACAGTCACATGTTCTGAATCCTGCTTTTGATTTTCCCTCCTCATGTGATAACTAGTACTTCCTGCATCACCCCGGGATGTGCTGGGGTGAAAGTTCAGCGCCGGAGTTTGGCTTCAGCAGACAGATATCCTCCGCCTGCCCGCATCCCCGACACAACAGTGACCCCCCTGTCACCTTCATTTAGTTCTGGAGCCCGGAGGACGGCCGCGGCGACCGCCTGCATCGCTGCTACAGAGGCTCAGCGAGCCGGCGCGCCGTGCACGGCTGGGCGAGAGAAACTCAGTCTGGTGGTCGGTGGGGGATTCCGCCGCTCGCATTAGCTCGCTTGCCGCAATCGTTCCCTAAAACTGCGGCTACCGCTGTGGGAGGTAAGGGGCAGCGCCGGTCCAATCTCCTTTGCGCCTCCTCCGCCCACAGGCGATAAAGGCATCAAACTGGTATTAGTGTTGATATTAGGGATGGCGCTTTCCGGTCTTACTGAGTGCGTTTGGTCAGCAGCAGGGGGTATTCTTTCCATTGCAGAAAGCGAAAGGGCATTTTTCGTGGTTTATTTTGTCAGTCTAAACATCAGAGACCAGTCAGTTGTAATTATACCTGTAGTTGTAACATACCTGCATTTACGGTTATGATGTATTTTACCAGAGTGCCCTTTTCCTCTGTTTCGTAGCTAGTTATATTTTCATAATTATTTGCAGATGCTTTTGCTTCAGCTCGCTTTTTCTTAATCCCCTCCTGTGCCGATGAATTCCTCCAGGCTCCGCAAGCCATGCGACAGTGGTGCGTTCCGGCCATAGCTCCCAGCTCGGAACCACTCCTGACGGGAATACAGTCACCCCGGCTGTCCGGCGCAGCGATAGGTACCCAGCCGCTTGTGAAATACCACTCAGACAAAATGCTGAGCACTGCTATCATGTTGTTTACATTGTGTAGATGTGTGCTTGTGTGTGTGCTTGTGTGTGTGTGTGCGTGCTTGTGTGTGTGTGTGTGTGTGTGTGTGTGGGGGAATTCAGCTTAATTTACATCACAGTACATTTGTTCACTGTGTATCCAAAACGTTTCATTATTATTCTTCCTTCTTTCCATTGCAGACCAAACAGTTACTTAATATCCAAAAAGGCTTTGCTTTCTGCATACCCAGAATGCACTGCTCAAAGTGGCCCAGAGGGAGCACGGAGGCTAATAAAACCGTATTAAAATCATATTTTTACATATAAAGCAGGGTGTGTCTAAGATTATCTCACACACAAATTTTAGTCTGTTTGTGAAGTGAACAGACAGCCATTCCCGAGAGAACAGATTCAGACGACGCTGGGCCGTGTGATGGGGTGGACAGTAGCCTCCTTCTGCGATACAGTCCCTCTGCTCTTTCAGTGGCCCACTCATTTATGTGATTCAGCTGTTTGGCTACATGTCTTTGAAAACCTCAGGAATGGCAGTCAAATGCAGTTCTTGTGTCTGTCTACGAAACCTTTTACTGTGGTCTAAAGGAATGAAATGGCATGAGAGCTGACAGCCAGGTGAGACAGGGTGACTGGGAGAAACCGAGTGCATATACACAGCAGCCTCTGTGAGCCAATATATATATATTTATATATATACATATATGTCCCAGGCATCCAAAATGTGAATTATCTCAGCATAGGGCATTTATGAAACATTCAATGTGCTGCTATTCAAAGAATGAATCATCATTGAAGTGTTCTTGCACCTTTCCAGCTGCACTAATATAAAATTTTGCCATTTCCTTCTGTGACAAAGTTTTGAATTTTGTTGAGTCTTCCATTAAGTTCTTGCCCAGGTTTTGCCATTTCCTTCTAATCTGTGATCCATTAATCTATATGGGTGGAACCCTGGAACAGAAACGTTGTTGTTCCCTAATCCCTGAAATAGTTTAACTGCTTTCAAATTCATGCATTGCGATATTTACTGAAGCAGTTCATCTGAAGTACCTTCCTTAATTAGGGGAACAGTGCCAGGCAGTGCCCTACACTGGAACTATACTGCAGCCACTGCATCACAGGCCCAGCTCTCTAACAGTTACACTGTACTGCAGCCCTGATGGGGCCTCCGTTCTGCTGAAAATGCCATGCCAACTGATGCTGGAATATCAAGGACTTCATTTAGTTCATTCCCTTCATTTCCCCTTATTTTGTCCCCAATTTTAATTCCAAATTGCCCTTCTCAAATTACCAATATGCCACCCCCAACCAAGTCCAAGAACACAGTAGCTATATATGTACACCTTTGACACACCCACCTGTGAACTAGTTACTATTCTACACCCTGCAGGCCACACACAGTACTGCAGGAGAGATCCAGTGAATATTCTACACCCTACAGGCCACACACAGTACTGCAGGAGAGATCCAGTGAATATTCTACGCCCTACAGGCCACACACAGTACTGCAGGAGAGATCCAGTGACTATTTTACACCATACAGGCCACACGCAGTACTGCAGGAGAGAGCCAGTGAATATTCTACACCCTACAGGCCACACACAGTACTGCAGGAGAGATCCAGTGAATATTCTACACCCTACAGGCCACACACAGTACTGCAGGAGAGATCCAGTGACTATTTTACACCATACAGGCCACACGCAGTACTGCAGGAGAGAGCCAGTGAATATTCTACACCCTACAGGCCACATGCAGTACTACAGAAGAGAGCCAGTGACTATTCTGCACCCTACAGGCCACACGCAATACTACAGGAGGAGCCAGTGACTGTTCTACACCCTACAGGCCACACACAGTACTACAGGAGAGAGCCAGTGACTATTCTACACCCTACAGGCCACACGCAGGACTACAGGAGAGAGCCAGTGACTTTTTACACTGAACAGACCTCACACAGTACTACAGGAGAGAGCCAGCAACTATTTTACATCCTACAGGCCACACACAGTACTACAGGAGAGAGCCAGTGACTGTTTTACATCCTACAGGCCACACACAGAACTACAAGAGAGAGCCAGTGACTATTTTACACCCTACAGGCCACACACAGTACTACAGGAGAGAGCCAGTGACTGTTTTACACTGAACAGACCTCACACAGTACTACAGGAGAGAGCCAGCAACTATTCTACACCCTACAGGCCACACGCAGTGCTGCAGGAGAGCACAAATGCCAATCAGAGGGGAGTTGTATCTCTCTAACAGCTGGTAGCCTTTAGCCTCCTGGTATGTTGCTGCATGGAACTAGTGCAAACTGTCTGCTCTCCCTTTACACACCTGTCTGACTGAGCCACACACCTGCTCTCCAGCTGCACACCTGTCTGACTGAGCCACACACCTGCTCTCCAGCTGCACACTGAGCCACAGATCAGGGGTGAGGGACTAAGGAGCAGCTTCTCTGGGGCCTTAGGGTTTATGAGAAGGATGTTGACGGTCCAACTCATAGCAACAGACCCACAACAGACACACTCAGAAAACAACAGTAATTCAAGAGCAAGAGGATGAAGGTAAAGCCGAAAAAGGGGAAACAAAACCCAGGCTGCCTGAACCACTGCCATCCACTGAGCCTTTTAAGGGGCGATCTTTGACCCGACTGCAACATGTCATCTGCCCAGCACCGCTGCGGGAGCCAGAGACTGCTCAGCGTAAGGGAAGAGCACTGTCAGCCATATTTGGAGGCAGTTCGAGAGGTGGTGAAGCAGCTGGACCTGTGACAGGGTTGCCATGGTTTCCAGCTTGCGTATATCCACGAAACAAGCAAGAAGGTGTAACTTTGTGCACTTTCCAACAGCAGAGAGAGAGAAGATTGAATGTGAATGATAAGGGAGGCCCGCGGCGATGAGCGCACAAACCTGGCATATGCTCACCCAATCCTACTCTACTAGCATTGGCAGGGTGCAACTGCTGGTTCATGTGCAGTGTGGAGAGAAGCGAGGGCCAGCTGCCATATGAGTTAGGGGAGTCATGTGATCACAGCTTCCCCCATCCGAGCCAGTGGGACAGGGTTGCCTTAGGGGAGTCGCTATGGAAGGCTGAAGGGACTGAGGCATCTCCTCCGTCTACAGAATCTGTGGCTGAAGCACAGACTCTTTAGATTCACCAGATACTCAGCTCAATAATCTAACAAACTGGCACTGTGTTCTTCACAAGCCAAAACACTGACGTTTAATGCACGCTGTGAAATATTATGAAGGAGTGTCCTGCAGCACTGTGGCAGTGTGATACAGCAGCAGAGATGAAGGCCGACCTGGCTAACCCTGATATGTGTTCAGTTTGGGAGTATTTCTCAATTTGGGAGTATTTCTTTCAGCAAGCACATTTGACTGAACTGGGCTTGTGAGAGGCAGAGAAGAAACTGTAGGGTATGTGTGGAGAACTGTAGGGGATGTGGAGGAAGCTGTAGGGGATGTGGAGGGAACATAAGGGATGTAGAGGAAGCTGTAGGGGATGTGGAGGGAACATAAGGGATGTGGAGGAAGCTGTAGAGGATGTGGAGGGAGTAAGGGATGTGGAGGAAGCTGTAGGGGATGTGGAGGGAACATAAGGGATGTGGAGGAAGCTGTAGGGGATGTGGAGGGAACATAAGGGATAAGGGATGTGGAGGGGTAGGGGATGTAGGGGATGTGGAGGAACATAAGGGATGTGGAGGAAGCTGTAGGGGATGTGGAGGGAACATAAGGGATGTGGAGGAAGCTGTAGGGGATGTGGAGGGAACATAAGGGATGTGGAGGAAGCTGTAGGGGATGTGGAGGGAACATAAGGGATGTGGAGGAAGCTGTAGGGGATGTGGAGGAACATAAGGGATGTGGAGGAAGCTGTAGGGGATGTGGAGGGAACATAAGGGATGTGGAGGGAACATAAGGGATGTGGAGGAAAGGGATGTGGAGGAAGCTGTAGGGGATGTGGAGGAACATAGGATGTGGAGGGGAGCTGTAGGGGATGTGGAGAAGCTGTAGGGGATGTGGAGAGGGATGTAGGGACGTGGAGGAACATAAGGGATGTGGAGGAAGCTGTAGGGGATGTGGAGGAACATAAGGGAAGGGATGTGGATGTGGAGGAGCTGTAGGGGATGTGGAGGGAGGGATGTGGAAGATAAGGGATGTGGAGGAAGCTGTAGGGGATGTGGAGGGAACATAAGGGATGTGGAGGAAGCTGTAGGGGATGTGGAGGGAACATAAGGGATGTGGAGGAAGCTGTAGGGGATGTGGAGGGAACATAAGGGATGTGGAGGAAGCTGTAGGGGATGTGGAGGGAACATAAGGGATGTGGAGGAAGCTGTAGAGGATGTGGAGGGAACATAAGGGATGTGGAGGAAGCTGTAGGGGATGTGGAGGGAACATAAGGGATGTGGAGGAAGCTGTAGAGGATGTGGAGGGAACATAAGGGATGTGGAGGGAGCTGTAGGGGATGTGGAGAGGAACATAGGAGATGTAGAGGAAGCTGTAGGGGATGTGGAGGGAGCTGTAGGGGATGTGGAGGGAACATAAGTTATGTGGAGGAAGCTGTAGAGGATGTGGAGGGAAAGTAGGGGATGTGGAGGAAGCTGTAGGGGATGTGGAGGGAACATAAGGGATGTGGAGGGAGCTGTAGGGGATGTGGAGGGAACATAAGGGATGTGGAGGAAGCTGTAGAGGATAGGTTAGTTCTTGTTGGTATCCTGGGTTTAAACGGTTTGGTGATTGTAGTGCACACAGTGGGGCCTCGGGACTGTGGTCTGGGACCTCTGCCCTCAGTGCAGAGTACAGGAGGCACACTCTACAACATCAGGGATTGATCTTTGACCCTGTGACCCCTGACCCCTGTGCGTGGTGTTTGCCTCTCCAGATGCCAGGATGGAGTACTGCGATGCAGAGCCTCGTTACACCATCGAGCAGATTGACCTGCTGCAGCGGCTGAGGTTGTCTGGGATGTCCAAACCACAGATAGTCCATGCCCTGGAGTCGCTAGAGCGGCTAGACCCCGCCCCTGGCCCTGCCCCCAGTGCCACACCCGGCCCTGGCCCCACCCCTACCAACGCCCAGTCCTCCTCCCTCTCCTCCTCCTCCTCCCTCACTTCCGCCACTACACAAACCCCCAGCCTAGATGCTTCACCGTCACCTAGCAACAGCTACGAGGCCTCCCCACCACCCCTGTACTCCGGCGGTTGGGGTCAGAGGTCATTCTGCTATGACCTGGTGGAGGAAGACTGGGATGTGGAGGAGAAAGTGGAAGAGTACATGAGGTAATAACAGAAATATTCATCACTAGAGTGGCTCTCCTCTATGATGTAACTGAGCTAATGAGCATGGGGTATTCAGGTATTCATCACTAGAGTGGCTCTCCTCTATGATGTAACTGAGCTAATTAGCATGGGGTATTCAGGTATTCATCACTAGAGTGGCTCTCCTCTATGATGTAACTGAGCTAATTAGCATGGGGTATTCAGATATTCATCACTAGAGTGGCTCTCCTCTATGATGTAACTGAGGTAATTAGCATGGGGTAATCAGGTATTCATCACTAGAGTGGCTCTCCTCTATGATGTAACTGAGTTAATGAGCATGGGGTACTCAGATATTCATCACTAGAGTGGCTCTCCTCTATGATGTAACTAGAGTGGAGCTAATTAGCATGGGGTATTCAGATATTCATCACTAGAGTGGCTCTCCTCTATGATGTAACTGAGGTAATTAGCATGGGGTAATCAGGTATTCATCACTAGAGTGGCTCTCCTCTATGATGTAACTGAGTTAATTAGCATGGGGTACTCAGATATTCATCACTAGAGTGGCTCTCCTCTATGATGTAACTGAGCTAATTAGCATGGGGTATTCAGATATTCATCACTAGAGTGGCTCTCCTCTATGATGTAACTGAGCTAATTAGCATGGGGTATTCAGATATTCATCACTAGAGTGGCTCTCCTCTATGATGTAACTGAGCTAATTAGCATGGGGTAATCAGATATTCATCACTAGAGTGGCTCTCCTCTATGATGTAACTGAGCTAATTAGCATGGGGTATTCAGATATTCATCACTAGAGTGGCTCTCCTCTATGATGTAACTGAGCTAATTAGCATGGGGTATTCAGATATTCATCACTAGAGTGGCTCTCCTCTATGATGTAACCGAGGTAATTAGCATGGGGTAATCAGGTATTCATCACTAGAGTGGCTCTCCTCTATGATGTAACTGAGTTAATGAGCATGGGGTACTCAGATATTCATCACTAGAGTGGCTCTCCTCTATGATGTAACTGAGCTAATTAGCATGGGGTATTCAGATATTCATCACTAGAGTGGCTCTCCTCTATGATGTAACTGAGTTAATGAGCATGGGGTAATCAGGTATTCATCACTAGAGTGGCTCTCCTCTATGATGTAACTGAGGAAATTAGCATGGGGTAATCAGGTATTCATCACTAGAGTGGCTCTCCTCTATGATGTAACCGAGCTAATTAGCATGGGGTATTCAGATATTCATCACTAGAGTGGCTCTCCTCTATGATGTAACTGAGTTAATGAGCATGGGGTAATCAGATATTCATCACTGGAGTGGCTCTCCTCTATGATGTAACTGAGGAAATTAGCATGGAGTATTCAGATATTACTCATGACTGACTCTGTTTATGAGTTAATGGAGAATGTATGCTGTTCATACATTTGAAAGGAAGGTCAAAATGCCCATATTTTTCACAGAGTTTCAATAATTTTTGTGTGTTGTTTTGTTTGTGTGTGTGTCTGCAGAAGGGACAGTAACATGGTGAAGGAAGAGATTAAAGTGTTTCTCAACAACAGGAGGATCTCTCAGGCCATTGTTGGACAGGTGACAGGTACAGCTCTCACCTGCATGTTTCAGCATTCTCACACACAACTGTGTGCACTCTCACACACACCTGCATGCATTCTCACACACACCTGAGTGAACTCTCGCACACACCTTTGTGGGCTAGCCCAACCCCCAAATGGAATGCCTTTCCTCCCACTGCAGTGTTTCAGCAGGTGTTTATCACTTTAAGATTTGTCTTTTAAAAGAGCTGAAAGACGGGATTGATTCAGTATAATTCACACTGAGCCTTTTGTTCCAAAGGACCTAATTAAGCAGCTCTCATATACAATTTACAGGGTTAATTGTTTGAATCCCCAAGATAAATGTGCAGACACAGGAAGATGGGTCTGCCCGAGCACCAATCATACAAAGCAGGAAATAGCATGAGCTACTTCCTGCTTTGTAGCATGAGCCCACAGTTTCTGGGGGGGGTCCCTACCCAGAGCAAAATCACATGATTCTTGTGCCAAAACTGGGCTCATTTCTCACACCTGAAGGTAAAATTTAAATCTAGGGCACTGCCACTGTACATTGGAGAAAGGTACTGTACTGTACTGAGTGCAGGAAATTACCATATGTACAGATAGATCAGGTATAAAAATATAACATGTAACAGTTACTTAGAACAGAGTAATTTGACTCTAAAATTTCTCCTGATAAGTTTTCTGCCTCTCTCCAATCTTCCTGTTTGTGGGGGGTTCATGACCTTTGTGACCTGTGACCCCTCGGTGACCCCAGGGATCAGCCAGAGCTATATCTCCCAGTGGCTGTTGCAGCAGGGTCTGGAGATGAGCGACTCCAAGCGCAGGGCCTTCTACCGCTGGTACCTGCTGGAACGGAGCAGCCCAGGTGAGCAACAGCACAGGTGAGCTCCCCAATTTGCCTGTAACAGCACAGATGAGCTCTCCAGCTTAAGTGGTGCAGGTCCCACCGACTTGAGCCTGGAATCTGTTACTGACCAGAGTGCTCAAACAAAACTATTCTAGACTCCGGACGTCAGTGCTTAGAAATCTTATCTTTGCTGCCCCCTGCAGGAGCTACCTTGTCATTTCGGCCACTTGTCAAGGAAGAACCTGATTGGAGGGCCAGCGTTAGCCCAGGTGGAGGTGGGGCAGCAGTGGGATCTATGGGTGGGGCTGGAGTCACACCTGTGGGTGGGGCTTTGAGGCTACGCAGAGGAAGCCGCTTCACCTGGAGAAAGGAGTGTCTGTCCATCATGGAGGGGTGAGCCAATCACGGTCCTCTTTGCCACAGCATAGACCAATCAGAGGCCTTTCTGCAATGTTCTAGGCCAGTTTCTTTGCTGTGTTCAACAGCATAAATCAGGGCTGACTAAATTCAAGGGTTCTCAAACTTTCTGAACAGAGGCTCTCCCAAACAAGTCCACAAATATGACCCCCCACCAAAAAGGAGTAAACCAATAAACCATAGTGGTAACATTGATGATTTTTCTTTGTGCCTCCTGTCCCTTAAAGATGAGTCCCCCCCAAGGTTGGAACCACTGGCTGAGTGGGTAAACCAGTGAGAGGCTGAGTGGGTAAACCAGTGAGAGGCTGAGTGGGTAAACCAGTGAGAGGCTGAGTGGGTAACCAGTGAGGGGCTGAGTGGGTAAACCAGTGAGAGGCTGAGTGGGTAAACCAGTGAGAGGCTGAGTGGGTAAACCAGTGAGAGGCTGAGTGCATAAACCAGTGAGTGGCTGAGTGCATAAACCAGTGAGAGGCTGAGTGGGTAAACCAGTGAGAGGCTGAGTGGGTAAACCAGTGGGAGGCTGAGTGGGTAAACCAGTGAGTGGCTGAGTGGGTAAACCAGTGAGAGGCTGAGTGGATAAACCAGTGAGAGGGCTGAGTGGTAAACCAGTGAGAGGCTGAGTGAATAAACCCTGAGTGGGTAAACCAGTGAGTGGCTGAGGTAAACCAGTGAGGCTGAGTGGATAAACCAGTGAGAGGCTGAGGGCATAAACCAGTGAGAGGCTGAGTGGGTAAACCAGTGAGAGGCTGAGTGAATAAACCAGTGAGAGGCTGAGTGGGTAAACCAGTGAGAGGCTGAGTGGGTAAACCAGTGAGAGGCTGAGTGCATAAACCAGTGAGAGGCTGAGTGGGTAAACCAGTGAGTGGCTGAAACCAGTGAGTGAATAAACCAGTGAGAGGCTGAGGCAGTGAGAGGCTGAATAAACCAGTGAGAGGCTGAGTGGGTAAACCAGTGAGAGGCTGAGTGGATAAACCAGTGAGAGGCTGAGTGGGTAAACCAGTGAGAGGCTGAGTGGGTAAACCAGTGAGTGGCTGAGTGGGTAAACCAGTGAGAGGCTGAGTGGGTAAACCAGTGAGAGGCTGAGTGGGTAAACCAGTGAGAGGCTGAGTGGGTAAACCAGTGAGAGGCTGAGTGGGTAAACCAGTGAGAGGCTGAGTGGGTAAACCAGTGAGTGGCTGAGTGGGTAAACCAGTGAGAGGCTGAGTGGATAAACCAGTGAGAGGCTGAGTGGATAAACCAGTGAGAGGCTGAGTGCATAAACCAGTGAGAGGCTGAGTGGGTAAACCAGTGAGGGGCTGAGTGGGTAAACCAGTGAGAGGCTGAGTGGGTAAACCAGTGAGAGGCTGAGTGGGTAAACCAGTGAGAGGCTGAGTGCATAAACCAGTGAGAGGCTGAGTGGGTAAACCAGTGAGGGGCTGAGTGGGTAAACCAGTGAGAGGCTGAGTGCATAAACCAGTGAGAGGCTGAGTGGATAAAATGGAGAAGCTGAAACAGGTCTGCTCCTCTTACCGTGGAGTCTCAGGTATTTTCTCTCACCTGGGGGTTGTTTTGTGTTTCAGTTTCTTCATGGAGAACCAGTATCCTGATGAAGCAAAGAGAGAGGAGATAGCCAACGCCTGCAACTGTGTGATCCAGAAACCAGGTCTGAGCCTCGGGCCTCCGTGGGCAGCACAGGACAATGATTATGGAGTCGGGCCCAGATCATAAAGTACTGCACTGATCTAGGATCAGGTTTTATCAGGCCATATCCTGACCTAAATTCATCATCATTTGAGAGGCCAAACTTATCCTGGATCAGCTATACTTTTGAAAGTAATGAGCCTTAAAAATAAATAACATTTTGCATGTTCCAGTCTCAGATGGGACAAAGCCTATTGTGTGGCAATGTTTCTGTAAATAAGTCTGTGTGAACAGGTGCTGTGACAGGTATGCAGTGGTACTGAAATGTTTGTGTTACTGCTGAAGCAGTCCTGTTAGGGGTGTCAGTATCACTGTTCCCTGCCACTGAAGCAGTCCTGTTAGGGGTGTCAGTATCTCTGTTCCCTGCTGCTGAAGCAGTCCTGTTAGGGGTGTCAGTATCTCTGATCCCTGCCACTGAAGCAGTCCTGTTAGGGGTGTCAGTATCTCTGTTCCCTGCTGCTGAAGCAGTCCTGTTAGGGGTGTCAGTATCTCTGTTCCCTGCTGCTGAAGCAGTCCTGTTAGGGGTGTCAGTATCATCTGTTCCCTGCTGCTGAAGCAGTCCTGTTAGGGGTGTCAGTATCTCTGTTCCCTGCTGCTGAAGCAGTCCTGTTAGGGGTGTCAGTATCACTGTTCCCTGCTGCTGAAGCAGTCCTGTTAGGGGTGTCAGTATCTCTGTTCCCAGCTGCTGAAGCAGTCCTGTTAGGGGTGTCAGTATCTCTGTTCCCTGCTGCTGAAGCAGTCCTGTTAGGGGTGTCAGTATCATTGTTCCCTGCTGCTGAAGCAGTCCTGTTAGGGGTGTCAGTATCTCTGTTCCCTGCTGCTGAAGCAGTCCTGTTAGGGGGTGTCAGTATCTCTGTTCCCTGCTGCTGAAGCAGTCCTGTTAGGGGTGTCAGTATCTCTGTTCCCTGCTGCTGAAGCAGTCCTGTTAGGGGTGTCAGTATCACTGTTCCCTGCTGCTGAAGCAGTCCTGTTAGGGGTGTCAGTATCTCTGTTCACTTTTGCTTCTCCAGGCTGCAAGCTGTCGGAGTTTGAGCGGGTCACAGCACTGAAGGTGTACAACTGGTTTGCCAATCGCAGGAAGGACATGAAGAGGCGGGCCAACATAGGTGAGGCTCCAGCACCACACTGACCGCACATGTCAGACTGAGGATTCTGGGTAGAACCTAGTCCCTTACACTGTGGAGAGGGAGGGCAGGTTTTCTGAGGGTCTAGACTTTTCTGTGTTTTAGCAACAGATCAAATATTTGAAACATGTCCACCTCTATAGATGCTGGAAAACATTCTTGTAGATTCTGGAATATATTCCACAAAACATGTTACTGACCAAAATGTCAATATGAAGATGTTTTCCTGATGTGTAGAAAGTGATGGAGCAAGTCGACCCTGGTCATGTAGCTGCAAGACCCAAGGAAAGGAAAAGGAGAAAAAGTGAAGGAGGATTGCGGGTAAAAGTGGAAAGAGGGAAAAGGAGAAAGGAAGTGAAGAAAAGAGGAAATAAGGAGAAGAGGAAGTGAGGGAAAGAGGAAGAGTGGATCAGATCTCTTGCTAGCCCTAACCTTAACCCTAGCCCTCGCTCTCACCTCAGAGGCAGCTATTCTGGAGAGCCATGGGATTGAGGTCCAGAGCCCCAGCTGTCACTCAAATGGAGAGGAGGTGGAGCCAAATGAGCTGGTGGAGCAGGTGGGCGGAGACCTCCGCCAGACAACACTCTATCAGGTGACCCACTGCTACATTTCATTGGCTATCAGGTCAGTCCAGACTGCATTTTACTCTCAGGTGACCCACAACTGCATTCATTGGCAATTCCCAATTGTCTGTCACCTGTGGTAACAACAATCACATCGAAAATAATATGGTTGTGAATGGATCTGATATTAGGCTATGTGTACAATATATTCATGAATGCACTTATAAACACAAAAGTATTATGTATGATTATTCTATTCAGATTAACACTTTCACTCAGTGTAGTGTTCCAGTTTGTGTGTGTGCATTTGTGCGTGCATGTATGTAGGTGTACATATGTATATTTGTGCAAAGATCATGTGTAATTCATAATGGATTCTGTTCTTCACGACACAGGAAGAAGTTTCAACAAGGAAGGACCCTGAGCAAGATGCAGCCTCACTGGCCACTGGCCTGATGACCCTCCCAAGCCCCACCTCACACCTGGCCAGTCAGAAAGCAGATGAATTGAAAAGAGAGGCAGCAGATGAGGAGTAACATTTGGGGATGAAGTACCAGGCTGAGAGGACAGAAGAACCTGGTGAAACGAGGATGAGGTGCTGAGGGATTCAGGGAGAAGACTGTTGGACAGACAGTTGCATCAGGAATTTCCCTGGTGCGCCCTCTAGTGGCACGGAGGCCATTGTATGTATTTATAATATTTACCCAAATAGACAGTTGTTAAACTAGTAATATATATATATATATAGCTCACTCAGACAAAACAGAAATGTGACAGAAATGATGGAAGAAGAGGCAGAAAGAGTACTCTTAAACCTCTGAAAGTGAAGAGGACCCCCTTTCCCCTACCTCAGCTAAAGACTTATTTTTACTTCAGTTTGTTTGCATTTCACAACAGCTTTATTGATGTAATTCAGGAAAAAATGGCTGTGACCTGGATGACTGTTTTAAATGAGGTATTGTGGGTAGAGAGAGTTAAACCTGCCGGACAGGACTGGAGGCGAGCTACTCAAAAGTGTTTGTGTTTGTTTTTTATTATTATTAATTTTTTTGTGGGCGTGAGAGTTAAGAGGAATTTTATCACAATATGAAGGTGTTTCCCACCAATTTTAATGTTCCAATTCCTATGTACACTCAGAAATAATAGTTAAATGGATAAATTATCAATAAATGTGAGTGCTAACGTGTGAACCCCCCTAATGAAGTATGGGCTTCTGATAAACCAGGTGTTAATGTGAGATTCTGTGTGAAAAGTAGAAAGGGATTTCCCTCATCAGACTCCACAGAGAGTAACGCACGTATTGATTCAGACAGTGAGCCACAGTGCATTCCCTCATGAAAGCACACACATCATTTAAACACTGCAAAGTCTGTTAATGATTCACTTAAAGCCCGTTTTCCCGTGTTATATGGAACAACAATCATGATATCTAGATCTGCTTGGTGAGATAATTTTATGCACTCACATGTCATGTAAAAGCCTAATGAAACATCAGTTTCTTTTTATTAACTTTTACACTATATTTAATTTAGCATATTTTCCCCTACACATTGCAGCATGTTGCTGTAGGATTGCTCCTCATTTGTTTGAAGTGCTATGTAAGTTTTTCCCTTTCCATATTGACATTTAGTACTCATGAATAAGTGTAACTGCTTTTTACAGTTTAAAATGTGATGTTTCAATCACTCCAACTCAAGATTATATGTGACAAATTCCTGTTCATAATATACTGTGCAGCCAGTGTTACTTTCAGTGCAATCTTAAGATTGATCCTGATAAAGTGCACTTAATTCTGCAGCGCTACCCTTAGGTCACATAATTCATTTTATAATCCGATGCGGAATGGACCGACATTGTATGTGCTGAGCCACTTTATGAATACACTGCTAGAAGAGCGAACATTGAGTAACAGAGTGACTTTCCGCATGCGAGAGATTGATTTCTTTCAGCAATCTGTGATTCCCACCGCCACCATTAGGTGGTGTCATAGACCCAAGCAAGAAGCAAGAGCTAGCCCAATTGCTGTTGGAGACTAAGTACTTTCATATCCAAATTAGGTAAAACCTCCACATTCCTTTTAAATTACATTAAAACAACCAACGAATAATTTTGTAAGTTCCAGTTACACAATTATTCGGGGAAAATCCCCGTTTCTTCCGGGATTGACGTCAATTTAAAGATTTATCACAAGTTTAGCTACCTAAACGTTAGAGTCATCCATCAATTATTTATATCAAATCCAGGGGAGGGGAGACTATCCCAGCATACATTGGGCGAAAAGCTGGGAGAAATACGGACGGCCAAGCAATAACATTTAAGAGTGAACACACATAATGCGTACTGCCAGATACAATCCACCTAACCTCCTTGTCTACAAATCGTGAGAGTAAACCCACACAAACACGTTACAGAATCAGTATGAGGATTTGAAATGCAAAGACGGGAACAAGCAGATGATTAGCCTATACAGTGGCATCAAAACACTTCTCGTTGGCCATAAAGCAAATACAGGGGTATTTCAACGGCTTCGTCTTAGCCCAACCATTTCTTAACTAGTTAACGCCCTCTGGCCAGAATGTCACAGCGCCGTAACCTAGTTAGATAAAAGTAGCTAGTATAGCTAGGATCTTAGTTTAAACTACGATAAAAAAAAAAAAAAAAACAAACGTTTCATTTAACAAAGCTTTGCTTGGATATTATATGTTAGCAACAACTTACTTTCAAATCTGAATACGACAAATTAAAGGCTATACTATCTTTACGATTGTAGTTTAGGTATCAACTTAGACTTACTTAAAGGCAAAAATGTGTTTGCATAGTTAAAAGTGGTTTTTGCTCTACTCAAACACTGAACCTTTTCAAAACACGAGGGGAAACCCCCCTGGTCCTAGAGGCTGCCATTTTGGGCATAACCTTTAACATTTGACACCCCAATAGATCCGCCTTTTCCTGTCCGGCGCCCGCCCCCGTTACTGCGCTCAAAACACGTGGAGTTGCGACACTGGGTGAGGGTACTGGAACTCGCGTTTCTAGAAGTGACAATCCAGTTTAAACAGCTAGATAAGATATACGTGCCTCATGTAACGTTAATGGTTGATAGCTTCTAGAACAAGTACGAGGGATTTCCTGTCAATGTATATGATCTTCGTTAAATCAGATAGATGTCCCATATACATTTTATGTGAATGTAATTAGATACACAGAGCTATTCAAATAGCATGTTAGCCATAGAACATGTAGCTGCCAAAAAATTGAAAAATCTGCATGAAATTCTTACTGGCCCTCTGACGGTGAATATTAAACAAATCAAGTGGTAAAAAGGATGCTTATTTTATGCTGATGGTTATGTGGCCTGAATGTCCTGGTGATACATTATCATGCATAGCCTTATATAGTCATCAAATATGCTAAATCTCACAGCCAAGATTAGAAACCTGCTCAGGCAAATCAAGGGTTCAGCTAAGTGTGGAATTTACATGAATTATAATAGTTACTAAACTTGTTAATATTCATACTCAGGTTTAATAATTTAATTAGCTTCTGTCCCTCTCAACATCAGAGGCTATATGGGCTGTGCTCTGACACAAAATGGCTGCTGTGCATCACCCAGTGTGGAGCAAGGTTTGGCTAATTTTCCTTTTATTGATGAGATATTTAACCTATTGTTGGCAAGCAGAGTCCATCTTCCACCTGACTGGCATTTTACCGCTATGGTTGTGGTATTTTATAGGAAAAGCCAAACCCTTAGGCATAGTATTTCCATAAATGAAGGCCCATAGACCATTTTACTGTTGGAGTGTGTGTGCAGCTTCCTGTTCAGACAGAACCACTTCCCACAAGCCTGTATAGAGTCCCACCTTCTGCCATTAACTCCAGAGCAAAACTACTGCCTCACAGCTACTGCTTCAAGCAGTACTGCGCTCTAACACCGTTTCTCTGACCACCGCGTCTCGCTGCAGCTCTGACTGCTTTTTCTGTGTCTAATGATGTCTCTAAAGGAGGAAAAAAAGACACAGATAATGAGTGTTAATTTCATCCCTTTATTGAGAGAGCCACATCACCCAAAGTTACATTATGGGATGGAGGAATCCAACAGTCCCAATCAAACCACCAATCACTCACAACTTCCAAACAAAAGAAAGGAAAAAGAGAGATTGTCTAATAGAAAAAAGGATCTGTCCAGGCCACAAAGCAGAGGGGTGTAACTGAAATAAAGCCCTCTCCTCTGTGTTCTACTTTTTATATATTATATATTTTGATAAATTATTACAGTACTAAAATATAATTTCAAAGAACTGTAATTATAATTTTTTAAAATGTATTTCAAGTATGTTTTGTATACTTTTAGTTATTTTTTTTTGCATTGGGTTGTTGAGGGACCCAGACTGTGTGTCCCACTGTAGTGATTCTCTCCAGCCTCTTCAGATCCTGCTATCCTAGAAAACAACAAAGCACTAATTATTTGAATTGCTAAACCAGGAGAATGTTAGACTGGAGGACTGCACTGTAGACGTCCCTGCTCATTTTCTGCCACCACTCACACACCATGCACTAACACACATATACTCATACGCACTCACACACACGGACACCATGCACTAACACACATATACTCATACGCACTCACACACACGGACACCATGCACTAACACACATATACTCATACGCACTCACACACATATACTCATACGCACTCACACACACCATGTACTAACATACATATACGCACTCACACACACAGACACCATGCACTAACACACATATACTCATACGCACTCACACACACGGACACCATGCACAAACACACATATACTCATACGCACTCACACACACCATGTACTAACACACATATACGCACTCACACACACAGACACCATGCACTAACACACATATACTCATACGCACTCACACACACAGACACCATGCACTAACACACATATACTCATACGCACTCACACACACCATGCACTAACACACATATACTCATACGCACTTACACACACGGACACCATGCACAAACACACATATACTCATACGCACTCACACACACCATGTACTAACACACATATACGCACTCACACACACAGACACCATGCACAAACACACATATACTCATACGCACTCACACACACATATGCTTGGCAAGAGAGGAAATATTGCATTAGTATCTTAGGTGCTACAAGAACAGAACATTAGCATACAACCTCCCCACCACACACACATGCTCACACACATAAACACAATACACACATACATACACATACACAAAAGTGAAAAGAGGAGTATTATTTACAAATCAATAATAATAATGTTTATTATTATGCAGTGCTTTCGTATATTTACACTTGGTTGTATTTTCATACTCAGTGCAACTCACACATATCACATTTAAGCCACTGGCTTCCCTGTAGGCTGTGGTGTGCCCATCCTTCTGAGGCACTGAGCCACTGAGGCCATGTCTCTTTCCTGACTGGATCAGTGAGGGGCTACATCACCACTCTCTGCTTCTGTGTTTGGGGGATTTTACCAAGAGAGGCAGGAGGTAACATTTTCAGGAAGGGGGTTTTAATGGACGCATGAAGCCCTACCTGTATCTGTTTAGTGGTTTGTGCCCTGACACAGGTCAGGACGTGGCAGCGGCTGTAGCCGTGGCAATGACCCCCACTTTCTGCGTGGCGTCCTTTTTGGCCTGGTGAGCCTGCAGCACAGCGACGGCCTCCTCAACCTGGCAACCATGTGCAGAGGCAGGGGTCAAAGGTCAGCTTGGTAAGCACACACAGAGGCAGAGGTCAAAGGTCAGGTAAGTGTAAATGATTGGGGGCACTCCTATTTACAGGTTTTACAATGTATAATGGGGGGTAGCTCAGTTTGAGAGTGGTAAAGCAGGTGAAGATTGTGTACAGGAAGGCAAGGTGTTCTGTTTTAGTCCTCTGGTAAAGTCCTGCTGAAGCTCAAATGAGCTGGCAGTAATGACAGCAGCATTTGTGAAGTTTTGGCAGGAACTGTGTCAGTGTTGCAGAGTTTAATCATTGTAGAAGGTGTTGGTGATGCAATTTATGATGTCATTGTTTGGTTGCCAGACTTGTTAATAGTAAAGGGATGGTGTGAGTACATTATATAGGTGTTGCAGGTGTATACAGACGGTGTGGTAGGTGTGTAATGAAGGTATTTTAAGTGCATTATAAAGGTGCTGTAAGTGTGTTATAAAGGTGTTACGGGTGTGAGGCGCAGGTGCAGGGACCTTGGAGCGCAGGGACTCATGGGACTCCAGCATGTGCAGCAGCTCTGAGTTGTCGATCTCCAGCAGCATGCCAGTGATCTTCCCTGCTAGGCTGGGGTGCATGGCCTGGATCAGGGGGAACAGCCGCTCCCCTGAGAGAGGGAGATGGATGGGAGGGAGGAGAACAAGGCGGGAAAAGGGAGAGTGAATGACAGCATTTTACATGTTAAAATACAGAGCTGTGTATCTGGTTAGCCTACAGAATCTGTGCTTTAGTCAGAACTTTGCAGAGGCAGGTCCTCTCCTCCCTGGCTGTAGCAATGGCTGTATTTATTTATTTATGTTAGCCATGTGTGCTGTTATGGCCCATTGGGTTTGACTTAGCTTATGCTTGGTACCGCAGAGGGCCTGGACAGCAGTTTTTATTTATGGGCTCTGTGGGTCCGATCAGAAGCAGCATCTCCTCTCTGGCTCTGATGCCCTGTTTGGATCCCCAGCTGACAGCTCCAATACTCACCCAGCATCTGTTTCTGCTCCTGGGGCGGGGCTGCAGCCAGCATGGAGGCCGTCAGTGGCTCCTGTCCCTGAACATGGACAGCAGGCTGTGCCTGACAGAGGGACAGAAGGGAGGACACGGTTATCAGCTCGAGGACCACACTTTACCTGAGCTAACGCTGAGGACAACACTTTACCAGAGCTAACGTTAAAGACCATACTTCACCAGAGCTAACGCTGAGGACCACACTTTACCAGAGCTAACGCTGAGGACCACACTTTACCTGAGCTAACGCTAAAGACAACACTTTACCAGAGCTGATGCTAAAGACAATAATACTTTACCAGAGCTAACGTTAAAGACCATACTTCACCAGAGCTAACGCTGAGGACCACACTTTACCAGAGCTAACGCTGAGGACCACACTTTACCTGAGCTAACGCTAAAGACAACACTTTACCAGAGCTAATGCTAAAGACAATAATACTTTACCAGAGCTAACGTTAAAGACAGAGCTAACGCTGAGGACCACACTTTACCAGAGCTAACGCTGAGGACCACACTTTACCTGAGCTAACGCTAAAGACAACACTTTACCAGAGCTAAAGATAAAGACAATAATACTTTACCAGAGCTAACGCTGAGGACCACACTTTACCAGAGCTAACGCTGAGGACAACACTTTACCAGAGCTAACGCTAAAGACAATAATACTTTACCAGAGCTAACGCTAAAGACAATAATACTTCACCAGAGCTAACGCTGAGGACCACACTTTACCTGAGCTAACGCTGAGGACAACACTTTACCAGAGCTAACGCTAAAGACAATAATACTTTACCAGAGCTAACGCTGAGGACAGCACTTTACCAGAGCTAACGCNACAACACTTTGAGGACAACACTTTACCAGAGCTAACGCTAAAGACAATAATACTTTACCAGAGCTAACGCTGAGGACAACACTTTACCAGAGCTAACGCTAAAGACAATAATACTTTACCAGAGCTAACGTTAAAGACCATACTTCACCAGAGCTAACGCTGAGGACCACACTTTACCAGAGCTAACGCTAAAGACAACACCTAAGCAGAGCTAACGCTGAGGACCACACTTTACCAGAGCTAAAGCTGAGGTCAACACTTTACCAGAGATAACTCTGAGGACAACAATTTACCTGAACTAACGCTAAAGACAATAATACTGTACCAGAGCTAACGCTAAAGACAACACTTTACCGGAGCTAACACTGAGGACAACACTTTACCAGAGCTAACGCTAAAGACAACACTTCCCCAGAGCTAACGCTGAGGACCACACTTTACCATTCTCTGTTCTATTTTGCAGTTAACGTTTTTAATTTTAATCTTATCAAGTGTTTTATGTTTGTCATTTTAACTATCCCCTTTTCTTGGAATTTAACTGGAAGTTCTGTGACAGGAATAACATGTCTTTTTTATTATTTATTTTAAACTTTAACACTTGGTTGTTTTTCTTCTTATTTACATTTTTATTTATTTACTCTGGAAATGATCAAATATGGCTTTGTAACAGTTTCATTGTAAATGATGCTATACAAGATATTATTACTATACATACTAGCTGCAAAACAGCTTGACCTGTTGATAGATATACATTAATTAGCTGGTTAATAGGTTAGTTTGATTATTCTGTACATTAGTTGACTGCCTGATGTTTTGAATTGTTTTATATGTTAGTAGAGTGGTGGTAGGTTGTGTGATTGATGCCACCTGGGGATCTTTGGCAGGTACCTGCTGCAGAGCAATGGGCTGCACCACCTGAGGCTGGGTGCTCCGCACCGTCGTGGCGTATTTGTAGGGTGGCATGGCTCGGGGGGTGGGGACACCCATGGAGGGGCGTGGACCCAACGCTTGCCCACCGCCTCCTGGAGGAGGGACAATCAGCATCAACATTCTCCTGTATTCAGTTAATCAGCCAATGAGCTACAAGCCCAGCTCCCTAACCATTACACTACACTGTAACCTCTGAGCTACAGGCCCAGCTCCCTAACCATTACACTACACTGTAACCTCTGAGCTAAAAGCCCAGCTCCCTAACCATTATACTACACTGTAACCTCTGAGCTACAAGCCCAGCTCCCTAACCATTACACTACACTGTAACCTCTGAGCTACAAGCCCAGCTCCCTAACCATTACACTACACTGTAACCTCTGAGCTACAAGCCCAGCTCCCTAACCATTATACTACACTGTAACCTCTGAGCTACAAGCCCAGCCCAGCCCTAACCATTACACTACACTGCAACCTCTGAGCTACAGGCCCAGCTCCCTAACCATTACACTAACACTGTAACCTGTAACCTCTGAGCTACAAGCCCAGCTCCCTAACCATTATACTACACTGTAACCTCTCAGCTACAAGCCCAGCTCCCTAATCATTGCACTACAGTGTAACCTCTGAGCTCCAACTGCTACACTGCACTGCCTTCCCCCACCTCAGTGTACCCAGCTTTCTTACCCACTCTCTGTGCCCCTGATGCCATCCCGCGGGGGCCTTGTGTGCTGGCGTTGGGTGCCAAGTGTCTCAGGTTAGCGCGGGGACCAGGTTGGCGTAGGGAGTTGGGCATACCCTGGAACCCTCCTGTGGAGGAAGAGATACATGATGAGAGTCAAGACTACAGCCCATGGCCTTTAATCTTGGTCCCTCAGTTAGAGGCTTCAGCGAGCATTCTCACTTTTTAAATAAATTTAATGACATTTCAATTACATTTCAGGGATACAGGGATGAAATTATTGTTATTTTCATAGAGGCAGCAACTATGCCAAAATGTAGCATTTTTGAAGAGTGACTTTTTTGCTTTTTCTGACCATGTGCTTAAATATCATCATGGTGTTGAGTATGTCTCTCCAAAGACCTTTCTAAAGGGGGTAAAGAGGAACATCAGCGCACAGCTGTAAGACATGGACCAACTGCATTGCCTGCTCACATGGACATGTTTTGCCAGCAGTTACAATAAAAAAAATAGGAATAATTATTTGGGATGTTTCCATGACTTTTCCAGAACTCTGGGACATTGAACCACAAGGATAAGAAAGGTTTGGAGGATTTTGCAGGGACTGTTGGAGCCCTGTCAGAAACATTACTCATGTTCCCACCCTCACCTTGGGCCCGGCCACCTTGCTGCTGCCAGCGTGGGTTTGGCCGCATCTGTGCCAGCTGGTTAGGGGCATAGTAGGTCGTTCTGTTCTGGGCCTGCCAAAAGGAAACAAACACTGCTAACAGTGCTAACAGTGACAAATCCAAAAAGAGACATATGTTAGCATCGCTAACAGGGACAACACCAAAGAGAGATGTGTATTAGTGTTGCTAACATTGACTCAACTAAAAACAGACACAAGATAGCATCATTCACTGTGTTGTATAAATTTACTAGGATTTGTAACAGTGAGAGTGTCAAAGAGATACGGCAGCTTATCCCTTACTGCTCACCTGTGGCACGGCAGGCATGAAGTACCCGCCAGGAGGCTGGAATTGGTTGATGATGGCATTGGCGGGAACAGCGCGCATGCCAGCGATCCGCTGCATGTACTGGTTAGTGAGGTGGGCCTTGCGCTCCTCTTTGCGCTGGGCCAGGGCCACATACAGCGGCTTGGAGCCCACGATGCGGCCGTTCATCTCAGTCACTGCCTTGGTGGCCTCCTCGGGGGAAGAGAAGCACACGAACCCGAAGCCTTTGAGCGGCCCTCCTCCAGCATCACCTGTGGATGACATCGAGGGAGGGGTTACTGTGGGATCTAGCTGTGCGAGAAGGGTTAGTGTTAGGGGTTACTGTGGGATCTAGCTGTGCGAGGAGGGTTAGTGTTAGGGGTTACTGTGGGATCTAGCTGTGCGAAGAGGGTTAGTGTTAGGGGTTACTGTGGGATCTAGCTGTGCGAGGAGGGTTAGTGTTAGGGGTTACTGTGGGATCTAGCTGTGCAAGGAGGGTTAGGGTAAGGGTTAGGGGTTACTGTGGGATCTAGCTGTGCGAGGAGGGTTAGTGTTAGGGGTTACTGTGGGATCTAGCCGTGCAAGGAGGGTTAGGGTTAAGGGTTACAGTGGGATCTAGCTGTGCGAGGAGGGTTAGTGTTAGGGGTTACTGTGGGATCTAGCTGTGCGAGGAGGGTTAGTGTTAGGGGTTACAGTGGGATCTAGCCATGCGTGGAGGGTTAGGGTTAGGGGTTACAGTGGGATCTAGCCGTGCAAGAAGGGACACAGCTCCACATCACTAAGTACGGCATGAGTTGAACTTACTTTGGCACTTGTGATGGAGCCGAAGGGGGAGAACTCCTTCCGCAGTTTTTCATCATCGATAGTGTCATCCAAATTCTTGATGTAGAGGTTGACACCCTGAGACCAGAGAGAAATCACACAGTCAGACACCAGGGGTGTTCCAATACTCAAATAAAATAATATAAAAAATAACCCCCCTGTGCAAAGTGTGGTGTGATCTGTGTTCCTGTCAGTCCTAGTCAGCTAATGACATTCAGCGGTGTGAAATGTAGGCGGAGAAAGGGGCGGGGTTTATGGACCTGATATCGGCTTATCCTCTCCTGCTTCAGCTGCTCAAACTTCCGCTTCAGCTCTGCCTGGCGCTCCATCCGCTTCTGCGCCCGTCCAACGAACACTGCCTTCCCATTCAGCTCTGTGCCGTTCATCTCCTCCACAGCCTGCAGTCATTAAACATACACCCAGGTTAGCTTACAGTACACACACACACACACACACACACACATCTGTGTCAGCTCCTCAAACACTAACACACAAGAGGGCCACAGTGTCTGCAGGTTAACTTCGGTCCTGGTGGGTTTCATTGTCTGCACAGTGAAGTCCTGTCCTGGAGGACTGCAGTTTTTGTAGGTTTTTGTGGTTTCTTTTCAACTATGTCTCCCTTGGAAACCAGGTGTGTGGACGCTAACTAATTATTGACATATATGAAGAGCTTAAATGCTGAGACAAAATCCAGCTGCAGCTCTGCAAGCCTGGAGTCTGAAGCCCCACTTCCAGCATTTTCCACAGAAGCAGCTGAAAAAGGTTGTTACCTTGTTGGCATCTTCATGTTTCTCATAGCTCACAAATCCGAAGCCTCGAGATTTTCCTGTGGGGTCTGTCATCACCTTCACACTGAGTGTTTTACCTGCCAGGGAAGGGGAGAGGAGACTGGATCACTTTCCTCCCAACCAGTAACTACACTGCATTACATTACAGTCATTTATCAGACTCTCTCCATCAGAGTGACTTACTGAACAAAGAACTTGAGTACAGTGCATTCAGTTTGCTTATATAAGTAGGAGTCACCCCCAACCCAGCTCAGCTTGTAGTGCACGTGCACACAGGCAAGAACATAGTGTATCAGTTACGTCCACTCCCCACAGTGAGGAGTGAGTGTCTGTGACTATCTGTGTTGGAAAACAATGCAGCTGAATGAATGATAGTCTGGGGTCAAGATACAGAGGGTCAAGAAAATCTGAAATGATTTTTTTGCATGTCCTGCCTGCAAACTGATTGCTACCCTGTAAATTTGTTGTTTCAGAAAAGTTCTGAGATGATAGTCTGAGTTTAACAGCCAGATCATTTTTCCACTGTGAAAAGCTGCTTCTGGTTGGAGTTCTGCCTCCTTGACATTGTGATTAATCAGAAATAGCCATTGGTTTATAAGCAAGGAACATCCTTGGGGTTAGGCAGAGTTATGCCACAATTTCTCAGACTCCTAGTCTGGAGTCTGACAAGTGACTCCTTGCTTTTCCAGTGACCCAGTGTGTTTCTGGTAAATTAACATCCTAATCTGACCCTTACCGTATTTGTCGAAGAGTTCCTTGAGCCTGTCGTCATCCATGTCCTCGCCGAAGTTCTTGATGTAAACGTTGGTGAACTCCTTCGCTTTGGCTCCCAGTTCGGCCTCTCTCTCCTTCCGGGATTTGAAACGTCCCACAAACCTAAAAACATAACCAGAGCAGCCTATGTGACTCATGTGGACTGTCCCGTGATGGAAACAACAGGGACAGACACACCTGTTTCACATCTGGTCACACCTGTCTCTGCTGGATTATTTAAACCTGAAGCACTTGGGTGTGGATCATGTACAGGGTGTGGATGCTAATGACGGACACAGCCGAAAAGAACCATCACAGAAAGATTCAAATCAGAACGCTGACTTGATACTGTATCTCACATTACAGCTACTAGGCCCACAAACACACAAACGTCCAAACATGTCTGGCTGAATTGGAATTGGAAGGAGAGGCTTCTGGGAGGACCATGAATGAAGAGAACATTTGGGAAAGTTATTCACAGCACGTAATCAGGTGTACAGAATGTAGAGTGCACATGGCACTATAAAACAATCACAAAACACAGATGTCAGGAACAGGAAGTTAGTGACAATGACACACTGCCCCCCCACCCCATTACTCCCCCTCCCTCCCATATGGGGCGCCAGGGATGGACGGACAGAAGGATGTTCAGAGGAAGTTTGGCTCAGGACTGAAGAGAAGCGTTGGGGTTTTTGTTTAAGGAGCCCTGCTGTGCGCAAACTGTACCTGCTGTCCAGCCTCCCCTTTCGCACGCCTCCAGCATCGCTTTGCCGCTTTCGCTCCGGCACTAAAACACACAACCGGGGTTACACACAGACAGACGCACAGCCAGCCAGCCAGCCGGGCACACCCACTCTCTGCTCTGCCGGGGCCAGCGCACCAGCCTATATGGGAGGTGACAGGAAGGGTGGTGTGTGTGAGAGAGTGTGTGTGTGTGTTTGAGTGAGTGAGAGAGTGTGTGTGTGTATGTTTGAGTGAGTGAGCGTGTGTGCATGCATGTGTGTAAGCGCAAATGTACATATGTGTGCATCTATGTATGTTTGAATGAATGACTAAGTGTGTGTGTACAAGTATGGGTGTGCACATACATATGTAAACAAGTACAGTGCCCTACATTACGTTTGGGATGAAGAACATTTTTTCAGGATTTGGTTCTGTACACAACAATTTTAGATTTGTAATCAAAGGATCCTGATGTGACTGAAGCGTAGATTCACAGATTTTATTAAAGCGTATTTTTATACATTTTGGTGTCTCCATGTAGAGAGACAGCAGTTGTTACACATAGCATTGCATCGTGTAGCATAGCCTCTGTAGTTCTGCTCAGGAAGACCAGATATTGAAAGCTCTTTTACACCTGAACCAGGTAGCAACTGAGCACATGACTAATCAGAAACGCCTGTGAAGCCTTCTGTCCCAAACATTATGCATTTGAGTGTACACTCATGTGCATGTCAGTGATGTGTGTATGATTAGTGTACACTCATGTGCATGTCAGTGATGTGTGTATGTTTAGTGTACACTCATGTGCATGTCAGTGATATGTGTATGTTTAGTGTACACTCATGTGCATGTCAGTGATGTGTGTATGTTTAGTGTACACTCATGTGCATGTCAGTGATGTGTGTATGATTAGTGTACACTCATGTGCATGTCAGTGATGTGTGTATGTTTAGTGTACACTCATGTGCATGTCAGTGATGTGTGTATGTTTAGTGTACACTCATGTGCATGTCAGTGATGTGTGTATGTTTAGTGTACACTCATGTGCATGTCAGTGATATGTGTATGTTTAGTGTACACTCATGTACATGTCAGTGATGTGTGTTTGTTTAGTGTACACTCATGTGCATGTCAGTGATGTGTGTATGTACGGAGGGTTTCCTTTCTTGAAGCCTTTGCAAGACAATCTCAACTCACAACCATTCGAGCAATTAGCAAAGATCAGTGTGAAACAGACAGGACAGCCAAAAACGTCATGCATCAGCTATCTTTCAGGGGGGTGGATGACCTCACTTCCTCGTATGACTGGCTGGTCCATACTATGACATCATTCCCTGGGCTGATTGGCTGGTCAGTACTATGACATCATTCCCTGGGCTGATTGGCTGGTCAGTACTATGACATAATCTCCTAGCCTGACTCTTCCTGATGTTCCATCATTGTGAGGGTATGATCAAAAACCATTGCAGAATCAGATATGTTATTATAATTGTAGATATGATTTTCATATGGTCTGAACAGTGCAGTCACACCCAAACAGTGGAGATGTAAATAATGTTATATTTAGAGAAAAATGTAAATGAGCGAACAGACTTGGTTGTGAAGATGTAGGTTTTCACTTGACCTAGGCTCACAACATCATGTCACCAACATCATGATCTTCATCATCCTCAACTTGACCTTTCACGCTCATCCTCCGTTATTCTTAAAGTAGGAGTGTTAAGTCTCATCCAAGAAGAGCAAGTGTGGTTGAAGGTTTTGTTCTAGCCCACCCCTAAAACACCTGAGTGAATTAATCAACTAATCATGGCCGTACTTGATGAATTTGGTAGTGCTTCAACTAAATCCACATGAGGTATAGTAGAGACAGAGACCCTTCAAGACCAGACCTGATGCTGTGGTGGATACTCTGTAGACTGTAGGTAAATGGGCTTGATGCAGTGCTGGATACTCTGTAGACTGTAGGTAAATGGGCTTGATGCGGTGCTGGATACTCTGTAGCCTGTAGGTAAATGGGCTTGATGCAGTGCTGGATACTCTGTAGACTGTAGGTAAATGGGCTTGATGCAGTGCTGGATACTCTGTAGACTGTAGGTAAATGGGCTTGATGCGGTGCTGGATACTCTGTAGCCTGTAGGTAAATGGGCTTGATGCAGTGCTGGATACTCTGTAGACTGTAGGTAAATGGGCTTGATGCAGTGCTGGATACTCTGTAGACTGTAGGTAAATGGGCTTGATGCAGTGCTGGATACTCTGTAGACTGTAGGTAAATGGGCTTGATGCAGTGCTGGATACTCTGTAGACTGTAGGTAAATGGGCTTGATGCAGTGCTGGATACTCTGTAGACTGTAGGTAAATGGGCTTGATGCAGTGCTGGATACTCTGTAGACTGTAGGTAAATGGGCTTGATGCAGTGTTGGATACTCTGTAGACTGTAGGTAAATGGTCTTGATGCAGTGCTGGATACTCTGCAGACTGTAGGTAAATGGGCTTGATGCAGTGTTGGATACTCTGTAGACTGTAGGTAAATGGATTTGATGCAGTGCTGGATACTCTGCAGACTGTAGGTAAATGGGCTTGATGGAGTGTTGGATACTCTGTAGACTATAGGTAAATGGTCTTGATGCAGTGCTGGATACTCTGCAGACTGTAGGTAAATGGGCTTGATGCAGTGCTGGGTACTCTGTAGACTGTAGGTAAATGGGTTTGATGCAGTGCTGGATACTCTGTAGACTGCAGGTGAATAGGCTTGAGTATCCAGGATTGATGCTGTGTTGGATGCACTGTTGACCAGAGTTACTCAGCTTCAGGTCCTAAAGGGCTGCTGTTTCTGCAGGTGTCCATTCCAACCACACTTCACCTGCTGATGGTCTGATGAAGCTCCTTGACGAAGGACGTAGAGTAATTAGCTAAATCAGCAGGTGTAGTGTGTGGTTGGAGTGAACACCTGCAGGCACTGCAGCACCCTGATTTTAACAGCCCAGGTGTGCACTGTGGGTAATAGGCAAGCCTACATAGGATGGATGGCCTGTTCTCAACACTATAAATTCTTACAGTTTCTTACCTTTCAACACTGGCCATCCCTGTCTCAATGCAGTGAGAATGTTTCTCCCCCCAGTACTCTGAGTTAACTGCTGTCTCAGTAGGTGAAACTGAGACCGGCCGGCAGGCCTGCTAATCAGTTGCTGTGACACTCACACCTTGCGGTCGTTCAGCAGCATGCCGTTCATCTTCTCGATGGCGCGGTCAGCTGCATCTTGCGTCTCGAAGTGAACGAAGGCATAGCCTTTGGACCCATTCTCATCACACACCACCTGAATCCAGAGGGGGGGGAAAGAAACGGTGAGTGCAGGAGTATTCACTGGGGGTGAGTGCAGGAGTGTTCACTGGGGGTGAGTGCAGGACTGTTCACTGGGGGTGAGTGCAGGAGTATTCACTGGGGGTGAGTGCAGGAGTGTTCACTGGGGGTGAGTGCAGGAGTGTTCACTGGGGGTGAATGCAGGAGTATTCACTGGGGGTGAGTGCGGGAGTGTTCACTGGGGGTGAGTGCAGGAGTGTTCACTGGGGGTGAGTGCAGGACTGTTCACTGGGGGTGAGTGCAGGAGTATTCACTGGGGGTGAGTGCAGGAGTGTTCACTGAGGGTGAGTGCAGGAGTGTTCACTGGGGGTGAATGCAGGAGTATTCACTGGGGGTGAGTGCGGGAGTGTTCACTGGGGGTGAATGCAGGAGTATTCACTGGGGGTGAGTGCGGGAGTGTTCACTGGGGTGCGAGGTAGGGACAGGAGTATGGGGGTTTGTAGCACTCAAAAATGGGAAGAGCTTGTATTTTCAGTGACTCACTACTCTGAACCAATCATGATCTTTCCTGTGGGGAGCAAACCTGTGTTGGTTGGTTCAGATTATTCGGTGACTGACAATGTTTTTGTCGATCTGCTCACTGAGGTGTTTGGGAAGGCTGAAGAGCTGTGTCCACCCTTATAGATATCTGTATTCACTGTCAACACAACTACAAATACTGACATTTTCAAAAGATTTTTATTGTTACTGAAACATTGTAAGAATTGGCCTGAAAGTGACTGTGGTGACAATTTGCTCCTATCGGTCTATCTGGAGGTCATATGAGTTTGAGAGATTGTATTTTTTGTATTGTTATTGGTGTGGTGAGTATTGTCTGTTCTGATGGAGTGGGCCATTCTGTCTCTTGCCAGCAGAGCAGGTAGCAGAGTGAGCTGGAGAGGCAGCCTGAGGGGGGGGGGGGGGTTAGCAGCCCCAGGAGATGATGCTGCTCTGCAGCGCTCAGTCTGGCCTGTATTACACCACTGCTGGTTGCAGGTTGATATCCTTCTCCTTAAGCCACAAAAATCTCAGAAAACATTCAACACGTCTTCATCCAAATTTTCAAATCTTGACAAGATCAGGGAGCAGGGAGTCATATATAATTTTGAAATACTTAAATAGATGAAATACTCAGTAAAATGAAAAACCTGCTGATCCCTGGAAATTAACATAAAACGTATTTACTAACTAGAATGTGTTCACGAATCAGAATATACACTTACACGAAAGCACAATTTTGCTCTGAATACTGGTGAAAATACATGCTTTGTAACTGCCACTAAAATTGTCTAAAGGGTTATGGTATGTAAATAATTATTTGACTGAGGTCTGATACTCATGATACCAAAAAACATGTTTGTATATCTTCAATAAAACTAACTCTAATCAAGCCAAACAGCACACCTAGCTACTGTTTATGCTGACATTTCAACATGCATTAAAATAGTTTCATATTTGAATAGACATATATTTGCTCATCCTGAGTAAAAATGTAGGTTACACAGAGTTTAATGTCTTAATTAGTAAGTTGTGAGGTCAGAAATTGTAGGGGCATCTGAAATAAGAGAAGGAATACTCAAGCTGTATGGATCTTGTGTAGTGTTCACATCTATGCCTAAATGAATTCATGTATAGTGGCCGGGAAAGCATAGTCTACTCCCGGTATTATCAGCACATTACACTGCATCCACACACAGCTGGACTCTATCCATCTCTTGTGTCCATACTAATGTCTGGATGTTCTTTTCCTTCCCTTGATTCATAGTAATCAGTGTTTCCTGAATGGGACACAGCCCACCGAAGGGGCTTCCAGCACCGTGTGCACTGTGTGTGTCTGTCCCACTCCACGTCCCATCGCAGTCACACCACAAAACTTTTTTGATGGCTATGATCAGAGAACACATTGCATATTAATATATATTAATATATATTATATTAATATCATCTATAGATGGAACTTTATTCTGACCTCCTTAAACTGGTACATCCTTCACCCAAAATGTATGTCTAATTTTTTTGCTTTTAATGTAATATGCACCCCAAAATGGGAACTTTTGCTACTTTTCTTCATCACCCAAGTGGTGAAAGACTTGCACAGTTGGCATCAGTGTCTCCAATGTCTTCATTGAGTGTCTGTGTATCTGCAGAAATGCATGAAACTCCTTTCCAGAAATGTCTAACGGAGGCACCCCACCGGATGCTTCATGTGGAAGCCGAACACATTAAACTGAGAAGTAATTTCAGGCATACTACCTGCAGATGCACAGACCTTCACCTTTTTCTAACATCTATGCTGTTAGTGCTTTCTGATTTCAGAATCATTGTGAGAGTGAATCCGTGAAACAAACTCTCTGTTAAATGTGTAGTACACCATACATGGAAATGGTATGAATTTTGGGGCAAACTATCACTTTGAATCTCCCTCACCTTAAACACATCCAGCACACATCCTTCCTGACCCTCCACCCCAAATCTAGCGCCTCCTAACCCCCTGTGGTGTCTTACCTTGCAGGACAGAATGTTTCCAAAGGCAGAGAAGGTGTCGTAGAGGGCCTTGTTGTCAATGGACTTGTCCAGGTTTTTGATGAACACATTCCCCACCCCAGACTTCCTGAGGGAGGGGTCTCTCTGGGACCACATAATACGGATGGGCTTGCCTTTCACCACGTCAAAGTTCATCGTATCCAGGGCTCTTTCGGCTGGGGGTGGGGGCAAGTGTAGCAGAATTAGTAAGAGAAACTGAGGCACAAGGCTAAAGAGCTTTATTCCACCCTGTGATGAGAGGGATAATGGGAAGCAGGAGGAGGCTTCCCTTTTCAATGGCCATATGAATGGGGGGCAGAGTGACCGAATTCAAATGGCCCAAATACAGGACGAACAGGACGTTTCAGGACAGATCCAGAATAAACAGGCCAAAGAAAGAGAAAGCTCAATGGTGGTGTTTGGTTACTGACAGAGAAAGTTAAATGGAGGGGTTTGGTTACTGACAATGTCTGTCATCATGAGACTTGGGTCAAAAGGTCAAAGTGCACAGTGCCAAGGGTAGCCTGTTAATGATAACCCCAGCCATACAAATCCACTCTAAGAATCCTGAGGGCTCCAGTCCAATGGGAGATGTCATATGCAAAAAAGTGATCTGTACATGATCTCTAGATGCTGCATTGCAAGTAGAGTATCTTCAGTGGAGACCACAATGACAGCAACATGTCTAAATGAGCAGACAGCTAGTAACTGGATGGAACCAGAGTGACGCCAGTGAGCATGACATCATTAGTGCCCAGCTCTCTGACCCCAGGGGCAGCTCTCAGTCATGTCTAAGGCTACAGATCCCTCCCACTAGAATATCTTTCCAATCAGACAGACATTTCCCTGGGCTGAAATCCACATATGTTTAGTTCACAAACCTGAAGTACTCTGGGCAGGAGAGGTCACCAGAGAGCAAAAACACTGATGAGTTTAACCCTCTTAACCTACAATTTACCACTATGGGCCTGAGCCAAATGTGAAACTGGTAACTGCTGAAATAACCTACTCTGGGACTGTGTGGAACTGTACCTCCCCACCCCCCCAGGCTTACCCTTAGAGCTGCTTAGAGGCCCTCTGTGTGCCCCTGTCTCTGCCGTGGGCCCTGCAGGCCCTCTGTGTGCCCCTGTCTCTGCCGTGGGCCCTGCAGGCCCTCTGTGTGCCCCTGTCTCTTCCGTGGGCCCTGCAGGCCCTCTGTGTGCCCCTGTCTTGCAGGCCCTCTGTGTGCCCCTGTCTCTGCCGTGGGCCCTGCAGGCCCTCTGTGTGCCCCTGTCTCTTCCGTGGGCCCTGCAGGCCCTCTGTGTGCCCCTGTCTCTGCCCTGGGCCCTGCAGGCCCTCTGTGTGCCCCTGTCTCTGCCCTGGGCCCTGCAGGCCCTCTGTGTGCCCCTGTCTCTGCCCTGGGCCTGGGGTCCGGGGGCTGAAAAGGGGCCAGTAAACAGAGAGCGGAGCAGCCGAGTATCTGCTGGCATCAGCAGTTCAGCGCCTGCCGATTGTGCTTCACAAACAACCTCACAATAGGAACCCCGTCACCCCATGTCCCATTCCAGAAAGTTCCGAGGGGAATGCAGGAGATGAACATGACCTGAGACTTTTCAGAACTGTGAGGGGGAGTTTACAACACTGCCAAGATGAAAAAAATAAGAAATAAAAAAGGCTAAATGTTTTCTCTTTCAAAAATAAAAAAGGGCTGTTGAGTTTGTTCTGAGGCAGCCTCTCCAGGCCACCAAACCACCACACAGACAAAAACAAAACAAAAAACACATGCTGGAAAAAATCACAGTGGAACTGGACCAATGAGCTTTGTGTGTGTCAAACCCCTCTCCAAAACATGCAGGCCTGCACCGCAGCTGAGGGCTGGCTTTTTATGGACAGGCAGAGACCAGGCCAGCCCCCATAGGGATCTATATTTAGCAGAGAGGGGTCCTAAAAGGTATGTGCTGGCATGGGTTCTGGTTTGAAATGTGTGTGCTGGGCTGTGTGGGGGTGGACAGAAGAATGACCAGATGAGTGCTGGCGACTGCTGCGGCCACCCAGGACCCCCCACAGCTGCTGCACGAGCACCACCCCAACCCCTCCCCCAGGTCACTGCCAGGGGCATGAGGGTGCGCCTCTCTCTCTCTCACACACACACACACACACACACATATACATAAACACACACAGGCTAACATGCACACTCAGAGGCACACAAGCAGCTTACACGCACATACATGTGTGCACACACACACGCACGCACGCACGCACACACACATACACTCTCTCACACACACACACGCACATATACATAAACACACTCAGAGACACACAAGCAGCTTACATGCACATACAGGTGTGCACACACACAGACGCCCACACAAGCGCACACACATCCAGACACAGTCACATTATACACAATTCACAAACACTCACAGATACACATGCATGCACACACATTCAGTCACACATTTACACCTTCACACACACAGGCCAGAGTCTGCATTCTGAGGACCCGTCACATTCTTAATCAATTAGATCACTGGAGCCAAACACAGCCCAGCTCTCAGCTCTTCACATTTCAGCTCCCAAGCAGCATGGCAACCACTGCTCCAGCTACCACAACTGCAGCTAATACTCTACCGTGTGACGCCAGCCCTTTCGCACAGCTCAGAGAGCACACAGAATCTCTGCAAAGACAGCTCTCCCCACATGCTGTCACCTAAGTCACAGGTCAGAGGTCAGTCAGGTGCATTATGGGAAATGAGCTGAGTGTGAGAGGCTTTGGGTGAACAGGCTTGAATTTTGGTTGGAATTTTAAAAGTTTTTGATTGATTTTACACATTGTAGAAAGAATATTGTCCTGGCTGCACACCCAAGTGTATAAAATGGTATGGGAAATGTGTGTGTCACAAAAATGAATTATCCAGGATGAGTAAATCTGCTTTAGGCTGATACTACAGTGTGCTACAAGAACGCTCAGAGTTGCTTCTGAAAGGTGTTGAAAAGTAGGATAATTCCAGAATGTTCAGAGAGTCACATGTGAGAGACAGAAACTTTATTTCAGGATGCACTGTAACAGTCAGTACTGGACCAACATGACATCACAGTAACCCAACATGCTGAGCCTGGCCACTGTAACAGTCAGTACTGGACCAACATGACATCACAGTAACCCAACATGCTGAGCCTGGCCACTGTGGCAGTCAGTACTGGACCAACATGACATCACAGTAACCCAACATGCTGAGCCTGGCCACTGTAGCAGTCAGTACTGGACCGACATGACATCACAGTAACCCAACATACTGAGCCTGGCCACTGTAGCAGTCAGTACTGGACCAACATGACATCACAGTAACCCAACATGCTGAGCCTGGCCACTGTAGCAGTCAGTACTGGACCAACATGACATCACAGTAACCCAACATGCTGAGCCTGGCCACTGTAGCAGTCAGTACTGGACCAACATGACATCACAGTAACCCAACATGCTGAGCCTGGCCACTGTAGCAGTCAGTACTGGACCAACATGACATCACAGTAACCCAACATGCTGAGCCTGGCCACTGTAGCAGTCAGTACTGGACCAACATGACATCACAGTAACCCAACATGCTGAGCCTGGCCACTGTAGCAGTCAGTACTGGACCAACATGACATCACTGTAACCCAACATGCTGAGCCTGGCCACTGTAGCAGTCAGTACTGGACCAACATGACATCACAGTAACCCAACATACTGAGCCTGGCCACTGTAGCGGTCAGTACTGGACCAACATGACATCACAGTAACCCAACATGCTGAGCCTGGCCACTGCAGCGGTCAGTACTGGACCAACATGACATCACAGTAACCCAACATGCTGAGCCTGGCCACTGCAGCGGTCAGTACTGGACCAACATGACATCACAGTAACCCAACATGCTGAGCCTGGCCACTGTAGCAGTCAGTACTGGACCAACATGACATCACAGTAACCCAACATGCTGAGCCTGGCCACTGCACTCCTCTTTCTGTGGTTTCACACCAAAGTCAAACTCTTCCACAACTATCACCAAAAAGCTTGGAGGAGCAAAACACCACTAACCCTGCTGAACCCGGCCTGAAGCCATTGTGCATTTATTAAAGGACTCCTCCACAATTCAAATATTCACTCTCTGATGAAGCATTGGGGCAGCTTTATTAACTTTTCTGACTGAGGCTTTCTGCAACCTGATTGGTACCAGTAGATTTCAGAGACTGGATTTGAATGGCTGAGACCACAGTCACCCTCACGAGCATGAGAGTCATTGGATATAAGGGATCAGCAATTTATCAGCAAAGCACAAACCCCCACGGGGTACCCCAATACCCAAAAAATGCATCCTCCCCTCCTCCACTAACTCCTCCACTCCTTCATGCCCCAGAAACCGATCTTTGTGTCCTCTCTCTCTCCAGGGCCCATATTGGAGCAGGCGAGAGAAGTGGATTCAGGCTTGGCTCTTTGTCTTCTGCTGAACAGTGCACTGATGTATGCTAGTGCAGAACTCTCTCCACATTTCTGCGTGGCATCATTGTGCTCACACCCAATCAAACTGAAGGACCATTCCACAAAATGTGATAGCACCAAAAAGTTCAAAAATATGGCAAGGGATTTACCAAAGACACACAAATATGTTCCAGAACAGTTAACAGTGACTACAAAAAGACATTAAACACACACAAGGAGTGGTCTGTACACAAGTGTGTGTCATACATGTGTATGTAATTCTGTTAACAGTATTTATAATGCCCAGTGGTACTTTCACTACTGTGACAGTGAGTGTGTGATTGTAGTGCTATGTTTATTTATTTGCTTGTGCTTGGGTTTATATTATATGGTGACCCTAAGCAAAAGAGTGGAGAGATGAAATCTCGGTATGACTGACATTCATGTTTTACAGCATAAAGACAGCTGATGGTGTATGAGTGTAATTGGCATAGGTGCCTTTGGCATCACAGTGGTCTTTACATTACAGTGAGACTAGTTAGGCTCATAGTGATGATGTCATAGTTATGGGTCGGACTCTGGGAGGGGGGAAAAACAAGCCACACTTGTTCTTCAGCACCTGCTGCTGCTCTTCCCCACGCTGGCTACAACGGTGTCTGTCCTCTCTATGTTTATCCTAGCGGGGCAGCAGTGTGTGTCCTCTCTGTGTTTATCTGTGTTTATCCTAGCAGGGGGCAGCTGGTATCTGTCCTCTCTGTGTTTATCCTAGCAGGGCAGCAGTATCTGTCCTCTCTGTGTTTATCCTAGCGGGGCAGCAGTGTGTGTCCTCTCTGTGTTTATCCTAGCAGGGCAGCAGTGTGTGTCCTCTCTGTGTTTATCCTAGCAGGGCAGCAGTGTGTGTCCTCTCTGTGTTTATCCTAGCAGGGCAGCAGTGTGTGTCCTCTCTGTGTTTGTCCTAGCAGGGCAGCAGTGTGTGTCCTCTCTGTGTTTATCCTAGCGGGGCAGCAGTGTGTGTCCTCTCTGTGTTTATCCTAGCGGGGCAGCAGTGTGTGTCCTCTCTGTGTTTATCCTAGCAGGGCAGCAGTGTGTGTCCTCTCTGTGTTTATCCTAGCGGGGCAGCGGTATCTGTCCTCTCTGTGTTTATCCTAGCAGGGCAGCAGTGTGTGTCCTCTCTGTGTTTATCCTAGCGGGGCAGCGGTATCTGTCCTCTCTGTGTTTATCCTAGCGGGGCAGCGGTATCTGTCCTCTCTGTGTTTATCCTAGCAGGGCAGCAGTGTGTGTCCTCTCTGTGTTTATCCTAGCGGGGCAGCAGTGTGTGTCCTCTCTGTGTTTATCCTAGCAGGGCAGCGGTTCATGGCCTTTTTGTGTGAAAGGCCAATATTTTGGGCCAATGAGTACAGGCTAACAAAAGATAAATCACAGCACTTAACTGTGCACAGGAGAAACTGAAGTCTGTACAGTTATCTGTTCTGTACTTAGCACCCCATCAGCCCAGTTCAAACATCCCTCTGTCTGGTCAATGCCTTGGCCACAGTGCTCATGGCATACGGCATCATTCATTCTCCACCCATATCAAGCCTTGGGAAATATGGTCACCCCAGTGCTGTGGTATGCTCAAATTTCCACGCACACATGTGCCTGTTTAGAACTGCTTTCTTTCAATGAGCTGCGGGAAAACACCCTCTGTGTGAGAAACGCCCCCGTGTGAGAAATGCCCCCGTGTGAAAAAAATTCCCCGTGTGCGTGAGGGAAATGCCCCCTGTGAGGGAAACACCCCCATGTGGGAAACCCCCCGTGTGAGAAACGCCCCCTATGTGGGAAACGCCCCCTATATGGGAAACACCCCCCATGTGGGAAACGCCCCCATGTGGGAAACACCCCTTCTGTGGGAAACGCCCCGTGAGAAACGCCCCCTGTGTGGGAAACGCCCCCTATGTGGGAAACGCCCCCTATATGGGAAATGCCCCTATGTGGGAAACGCCCCTTGTGTGGGAAATGCCCCTTGTGTGGGAAACGCCCCTTCTGTGGGAAACACCCCCCGTGTGGGAAACACCCCCTCTATGGGAAATGCCCCATGTGGGAAATGCCCCCTGAGTGGGAAACACCCCCCATAGTCAGTACGCTGAAAACAGCCATAAGTTGGGGCGGTAATGAGGGGTAAATCTGAACCCTCATCAGCAGAAACGTGTCAGGGTGTAGGGGAAGGATTGAGTGGGTAACAGGAGATTTTATTACCTATAAGTGTTATGTATTGGTATGTATGCATATGTACACATTTTGAATTCATTTGGAGCTGTAGAAAAATCTGCATGCTCTTTTTAACTCTGGTTAGCAGAAGGTGGAGCAAAGCTAACAGGAAAATGCAAACGGGCCTTTAAGAGCCATCCCTCCTGTCACAGACTGGAAAACCAGCAAGGGAGAGAGAGAAAGAAAAGGAGAGGGAGAGAGACTGAAATAAACTCAAAGTCTGTCTCCCTGGTGCCCCCTAAAATAGGATGAGAAATGGGTCGCTGTGGGTTATGGGTCACCGTGGGTTATGGGTCAGTAATGTGGAGCGGAATGGAGCACACATTAGGCAGGGATGGTCCTGTTGAGGGGGCACACAGAGGCAGGGCAGACAGGGTGAGGCCACACTGACCCACGCTGCAGCGGTGGGGAGGACCGCCTGGAGAGGCGGCCATATTGGATGTCAGAATCTGCACACCCAGTTCAACGCTGATGTTACATGTTCATCTGTGATAACCTGTGACTCTGGATCGAGGTGGACACATCCTGTGTGTGTGTGTGTGTGTGTGTGTGTGTGTGTAAGAGTACTGTCTGTGAGTTCACATTCATGTGTATGTGTATGAGTACGACATGTACATGTGTACAGGAGAACGTATACATACGTGCATGTGCGGGTAAGTGTGTGTGTGCGTGTGTTTGTGTAGGAGAATGTGTGTGTAGATGCATGTGTGTGCGACTCCATTCTGTAAGTGTAAATCTTACTGTAGAAGTTCAGAAATGAGAGGATTAGTGAAAAGCATAACTTTTCAATTGTAATTGAGTTGTAAGTCTATAACATGAGGGTAGGGATGGGCCATACAACATTATGATTGTTTATCAGATTTGAATTCTTTATGATGTCTTATGATATGATGATAAGCACTGCATGCATTAGGCAGCTGAAATGGCAGGGCTCCTCTCATTAGCATGTAACACACAGGCTGAGCGGCTCACTAACACATTTTTGTGAATTCATTTAGATTGATTTGAAACATTGTGTAATTTTTTTTATATATATTGATAATAGTCTAATAATTATCATGATGTAATTTTCTGTCATGTTCACCAGCCCCCCTACACTGTGTGATAGTTGACCCTTGGCAGATGAGAGGGGGGACTTTCGCTTGGCTCACTGTATCAAACGCAAGTTGTGCAACACCATGAGCAACGCAGGCAGTAGGAGAAAAACTGCCAGATTCCAGAAAAACTCGCCCTTCACAAAAAAACTTACTTTCTCGCCACATAGCCTGCCGCTGAGCTCCGGCAGAGCAGAGAGGAGGGGTAGGGACGGGCAGAGCTCCGGCAGCAGAGAGGAGGGGTAGGGACGGGCAGACCACGTCTGACAGTGGGGCTGCAGCAGCACTGTGCTATCAGTAAGTGGAGTGCCTTTTCATTTTAACACCAAAATTCACCTGCCTGTTTGCTGAATCATCACTCTGACCCAGCGACCCTCGACATAAGTGTCATTCCTACCTCTGAGCAATCCCTAAAACCTACACCCAGCTCTGCACGTGGTGTTTTGGTAGAGAAACGCAGTTTACCCGCTGGCGAAACACTGCAAAGCGCTGCATTACCTGACCCGCACGAAAACGCTCTCTACGGTACAAAAACTAGTGATGTTAGAATTACCACAGCAACACACACAGATACGCGTGCAGATGAAAGGAATGCGTTTTGACTTACCGTCTGCAGGTTGTTGAAAGTTCACATAGGCGTAACCCAAGGAACGCCGGGTGATCATGTCGCGACAGACCCGAATGGACAGAACAGGTCCGGCCGGGCTGAATTTCTCGTAGAGCATTGCCTCGGTGATATCGGGGTGCAGATCGCCAACGTAGAGAGAAGCCATCGGATAACTCCCCGCGGTCGCTGTGTTCATTTCTCGAATGTGAAAATCTCAGGGCGAAACCTATTGCGAGAGACCAGCCGCAAGAATGTCCAGTAGTGCGATTACCTTGCTCCCGAATTTATGGTGAACTTAGACAACGTAACGTATGCTGGTCTGTTATTACAGAGATTATTCGTTCCAGCCAATACAACCCCGTATTCTATAAAACTTTTACTGGACTGGTCAACTTAAAATGGCAGAACTGACAGCCCTAATAACGACATGAAACTGCGGTGGTGTGGAGTCCCCTCCAAACTCCAGCTTTTTCCAAGTTTTCTTCTTTTTTAAATATTTATTTTAATATTCAGTCTTTAAAACGTCAGGCTAGATTAGCCCGAGGCCTTCCGTTTTCGTTAAAAAAAAAAGAAAAAATACAGTATTTGCGATTTTTATAATTATTATTATTTTTTTAGATTTGTAGTTTTGTCGTTTTGATGTTCCCGTACTTAATTATTTTTATAAAGATTTTTATATATTTTGTGTTTTTTATTTATTTTTTTTCTTTTTTTGAGTAGTAAAAGAACGGTGAGTGAGGCACTCACTGTTGCTTTGTGGCCGGGGAAAGAGACTGCATGGGAAACGCATGGGGACTTTATAGACAGACCAGAGGAAATAGTAACCAGGGTCAAACTCGGGATAAAAAAAGCATGGAGCACGCGGCGGAAAAGGAAGCGCGAGCAATGCTCTGTCACAACAACTCTGCCAAACCCGCTATAGCGACATCTGGGTGCAACTTAAAAAGGGATGCGTACATGGAAGTGCTGCGTGCTATAACAGGAAGTAGCGCACAACTCAAATGACAGACAGACGGACCCGGTCTTTCACAAGTAGGCAGGCATCATAACAGAGTAAAGCAGCAAATTACATTGCTTTGTGTTAGTCTATGTAACAATTATTTTACTGTATTGTTTTATTGTGCATTTTCATAACACACTAGCCATTTATGCACCTTCAGTAGAAATGTAACCGTGGCTTAAACTGGTCGTAGCATGTTATGTAAACTCATGCACTGTGTATCAATTATGACCCTTGGTAAACATTTGTCTGATTTGTATAACAGCAGCAGCAGCAACAACAACAACATTTGCAGCTTTACACACCAAATGTTAATTTACACATGTTATTATTTAGTTTTAGGTAGGAATTTTACGCTTGATCTGTAGCTGAGGGGTATTTCAGTGGGGGTAAGAGCTCGGGGTGGCGGTGCGGCTGAGGGGTATTTGAGTGGTGGGGGTAAGAGCTCAGGGTGGTGTTAGTGGCTGAGGGGTATTTGAGTGGTGGGGGGGTAAGAGCTCAGGGTGGTGGTGCGGCTGAGGCCTGAGGGGTATTTGAGTGGTGGGGGGGTAAGAGCTCAGGGTAGCGGTGCGGCTGAGGGGTATTTGAGTGGTGGGGGGGTAAGAGCTCAGGGTGGTGTTGCGGCTGAGGGGTATTTGAGTGGTGGGGGGTAAGAGCTCAGGGTGGTGTTGCGGCTGAGGGGTATTTGAGTGGTGGGGGTAAGAGCTCAGGGTGGTGGTGCGGCTGAGGGGTATTTCAGCGGGGGTAAGAGCTCAGGGTGGTGTTGTGGCTGAGGGGTATTTGAATGGCGGGGGGGGCGGTAAGAGCTCAGGTTGATGGTGCGGCTGAGGTGTATTTGAGTGGTGGGGGTAAGAGCTCAGGGTGGTGTTGTGGCTGAGGGGTATTTCAGCGGTGGGGGGTAAGAGCTCAGGGTGGTGGTGCGGCTGAGGAGTATTTGAATGGCGGGGGGGGTAAGAGCTCAGGTCGATGGTGGGGCTGAGGGGTATTTGAGTGGTGGGGGTAAGAGCTCAGGGTGGTGTTGCGGCTGAGGGGTATTTGAATGGCGGGGGGCGGTAAGAGCTCAGGTTGATGGTGCGGCTGAGGTGTATTTGAGCGGAGGGGGTAAGAGCTCAGGGTGGTGTTGCGGCTGAGGGTATTTGAGTGGTGGGGGGGTAAGAGCTCAGGGTGGTGTTGCGGCTGAGGGGTATTTCAGCGGGGGGTAAGAGCTCAGGGTGGTGGTGCGGCTGAGGGGTATTTGAGTGGTGGGGGTGTAAGAGCTCAGGGTGGTGGTGGGGCTGAGGGGTATTTGAATGGCGGGGGGGCGGTAAGAGCTCAGGTTGATGGTGCGGCTGAGGAGTATTTGAATGGCGGGGGGTAAGAGCTCAGGTCGATGGTGGGGCTGAGGGGTATTTGAGTGGTGGGGGGTAAGAGCTCAGGGTGGTGTTGCGGCTGAGGGGTATTTGAATGGCGGGGGGGCGGTAAGAGCTCAGGTTGATGGTGCGGCTGAGGTGTATTTGAGCGGAGGGGGTAAGAGCTCAGGGTGGTGTTGCGGCTGAGGGGTATTTGAGTGGTGGGGGTAAGAGCTCAGGGTGGTGTTGCGGCTGAGGGGTATTTCAGCGGGGGGTAAGAGCTCAGGGTGGTGGTGCGGCTGAGGGTATTTGAGTGGTGGGGGTGTAAGAGCTCAGGGTGGTGGTGCGGCTGAGGGGTATTTGAGTGGGGGGGTAAGAGCTCAGGGTGGTGGTGGGGCTGTGTGCCCCTGTGGTTGGGAGCTGACAGTGGCTGTATGCTCACAGCTGGCTCAATACCACTGACTGAAACAGAGGGGAAGCCAGTTAAACTCATTGCTGTGGCAACCTCTCTTGGCCAGCCAAGGACCTGCAGGTGTGAGAGCTGAGCATGCACTGACCCTGTGCTCCTCCTTTAGCATAGGGTCAGTGGTACTCCAGGTCAGTCCTGGGGCATATTTTGCCTCTGCTATTTTTTGCCCCTCTCAATCCCCTGATAAATTAAGCAGCCAGTCTCTGGCTCTCCACTGCATCCCTACAGAGTGGTATCTTTACTGCAGCAGTGTTTCTGCTTTCCCTTGCTGTTATCTGATCACATGACAGGTTAGGACCCTGTCTGAGCAGGACTAAGGATCCTGTCATTACCAATATCACAGTATGAGAGAAGAGGCTCTCACTCTCCCTGTCTCTCTCTGTCAGACAGAACTACGCCTGTCTGAAGCACGCACACTTCGGGAAACTGCAGAGAGCCCCGTCTGCAGCCATACAGAACTCTGTCGCCACCTAGTGTTCAAAGAGGGAATGATGTCAGAATGCAACTATTGTAAGGTTTATTGGAGGAATAATTATCAAGTTATAATCATCAATATATAGAGAAATTAAAAAATACAGGTGACCCTCCCACACCTAACCCGACTAATGACTACCGAAAATCAAAGCCACGATGTGGAGTGTTACCTGTAACAGCAGTTCACTCCTGTGTTTATTGAAGCCGTTGGAGATGTGGAAATGTTACACTGCGTAGTCACGACAGTGCAAAAGGAACTGTTTGAGCCATATGTTTTCACATGATGTGTTTAATATTTGTCAGAATTGGATATTAGAAGTTGTGGAAAAAACTCATTAGGATGTGGGATAGTGGGTGTTATTGGTGGAGAAAAAAACAGCTCAGCCAGTGACTGACCGCTCAGAAGAATGAAGCCAGCCAGTGACTGAATGCTGACCCTCTCAGAAGGACGAGGTCAGCCAGTGACTGACTGCTGACCGCTCAGAAGGACGAGGTCAGGCAGGATAGACCGCTGACCCTCTCAGAAGGATGAGGTCAGCCAGTGACTGACTGCTGACCGCTCAGAAGGACGAGGTCAGCCAGGATTGACCGCTGACCATCTCAGAAGGACAAGGCCAGCCAGTGACTGACTGCTGACTGCTCAAAAGGACGAGGCCAGCCAGTGACTGACCACTGACCACTCAGAAGGACGAGGTCAGCCAGTGACTGACTGCTGACCACTCAGAAGGACGAGGCCAGCCAGTGACTGACCACTGACCGCTCAGAAGGACGAGGTCAGCCAGTGATTGACTGCTGACCACTCAGAAGGACGAGGTCAGCCAGTGACTGACCGCTGCTCCTGCCCTGGAGCAGGAGGCATGGAGGCATGGAGCCCAATCTTCTCCACTTACCTCTCTTACTCTTATTCAGTGCGCTTCAGTCTCACGGAAACGGTAAAGCGTCCTGATAATCTGCTGCAGTCGCAAACACTGAGGGCCAGTGGAGATGAGACACAACATGTGTGAGCAGGGTGGTGCAGCATTGGGCTGTGTGAGCAGGGTGGTGCCGCTCTGTGCTCTGTGAGCAGGGTGGTGCCGCTCTGTGCTCTGTGAGCAGGGTGGTGCAGCTCTGCGCTCTGTGAGCAGGGTGGTGCAGCTCTGGGGTGTGTGAGCAGGGTGGTGCAGCTCTGGGTGTGTGAGCAGGGTGGTGCAGCTCTGGGTGTGTGAGCAGGGTGGTGCAGCTCTGGGGTGTGTGAGCAGGGTGGTGCAGCTCTGTGCTCTGTGAGCAGGGTGGTGCAGCTCTGTGCTCTGTGAGCAGGGTGGTGCAGCATCTGTGCAGCAGGGTGGTGCAGCTCTGTGTGTGAGCGGGTGGTGCAGCTCTGTGGTGCAGCTCTGACTCTGCAGAGCAGGGTGGTGCAGCTCTGCGCTGTGAGCAGGGTGGGCAGTGGCTCTGTGAGCAGCTCTGGGTGTGTGAGCAGGGTGGTGCAGCTCTGGCTGTGTGAGCAGGGTGGTGTAGCTCTGGGCTGTGTGAGCAGGGTGGTGCCGCTCTGCGCTCTGTGAGCAGGGTGGTGCAGCTCTGTGCTCTGTGAGCAGGGTGGTGCAGCTCTGGGCTCTGTGAGCAGGGTGGTGCAGCTGCGCTCTGTGAGCAGGGTGGTGCAGCTCTGCTCTGAGCAGGGTGGTGCAGGTGGTGAGCAGGGGGGCAGCTCTGTGAGCAGGGTGGTGCAGCTCTGTGCTCTGTGAGCAGGGTGGTGCAGCTCTGCGCTCTGTGAGCAGGGTGGTGCAGCTCTGCGCTCTGTGAGCAGGGTGGTGCAGCTCTGCGCTCTGTGAGCAGGGTGGTGCAGTTCTGGCTGTGTGAGCAGGGTGGTGCAGCTCTGGGCTCTGTGAGCAGGGTGGTGCAGCTCTGTGCTCTGTGAGCAGGGTGGTGCAGCTCTGTGCTCTGTGAGCAGGGTGGTGCAGTTCTGGGTGTGCTCTGTGAGCAGGGTGGTGCAGCTCTCTGAGCAGGGTGGTGCAGTTCTGGGTTGTGTGAGCAGGGTGGTGCAGCTCTGCGCTCTGTGAGCAGGGTGGTGCAGCTCTGCGCTCTGTGAGCAGGGTGGTGCAGCTCTGTGCTCTGTGAGCAGGGTGGTGCAGCATTGGGGTGTGTGACCAGGGTGGTGCAGCTCTGTGCTCTGTGAGCGGGGTGGTGCAGCTCTGCGCTCTGTGAGCAGGGTGGTGCAGCTCTGCGCTCTGTGAGCAGGGTGGCGCAGTTCTGGGTTGTGTGAGCAGGGTGGTGCAGCTCTGTGCTCTGTGAGCAGGGTGGTGCAGTTCTGAGTTGTGTGAGCAGGGTGGTGCAGCTCTGTGCTCTGTGAGCAGGGTGGTGCAGTTCTGGGTTGTGTGAGCAGGGTGGTGCAGCTCTGTGCTCTCTGAGCAGGGTGGTGCAGTTCTGGGTTGTGTGAGCAGGGTGGTGCAGTTCTGTGCTCTGTGAGCAGGGTGGTGAGCAGGGTGGTGCAGCTCCACTCTGTGAGCAGGGTGGTGCAGCTCTGTGCTCTGTGAGCAGGGTGGTGCAGCTCTTGGGTGTGTGAGCAGGGTGGTGCAGCTCTGTGCTCTGTGAGCAGGGTGGTGCAGCTCTGTGCTCTGTGAGCAGGGTGGTGCAGCATTGGGCTGTGTGAGCAGGGTGGTGCAGCTCTGTGCTCTGTGAGCAGGGTGGTGCAGTTCTGTGCTCTGTGAGCAGGGTGGTGCAGCTCTGTGCTCTGTGAGCAGGGTGGTGCAGCTCCACTCTCTGTGAGCAGGGTGGTGCAGCTCTGTGCTCTGTGAGCAGGGTGGTGCAGCATTGGGCTGTGTGAGCAGAGTGGACACAGAGAATGTGCAGTCTTTGACCTGGCAGTAAGGGTCATCTTCATGACAGCACAATGTCCTTTTAGAGATGAAGAAAGTTTAAAAATAAAGAGTAACCATGAATAACAGAACCACTGGATGTGAAATGATGTAAAAAAAAAAAGTTTTAGATTTTATTTTTTTATCAAGAAAGAAATAACAATTTTTCATAAATATTGAGCTGTTGGGGTTGTGTCTAAGATTACCATGCCAGCTTCTTGTACATTGCACAGAAGAAGTATTGTATGACAAGTCCAAATAGTTTTAGTAACATATATGATTAAGTGTTGTGTGTGTGTGTTTCATGTATGTATATATCACATACACCATGTATAAGATGCACAAAAGCTATGCATTTATGCTATGTTGTTGCCTGAAACAGTTGGCAAGAAAAATAACCGAGAGTACTCACATGAAGAGAAACAGAACGTCTTACGATACGCAGTCACCACGGCTGCTTGCACTTGTGTTTAGGTATGAATTTGGTTATTGCTTACAGCAGATACAGATAAAGCACTAGCGATACAGTCAGAGGGAATCTTAGGTCCCTCTGACACAGATTAAAAACACTGACTCTCCTACAGAGAGCATTTGCTGGAGGCCGTTAGAGAATCGTATCAAAGCGACGTTTGAAGAAGTTTTTGGTATCCTGGACACACTGTGCAAATCAAACAGCGCCCTTATGGGCGCTGGTGTTCCTGCGCGGGTGTTGGGGCGGGTACCTCCGGATAGATTCACCTCGCTGAAAAAGGGACACTGGAGCTTTAAGTGGTTCTCCGGCCCTCGGGCGCTCAGCTAAACACCCACGTCAGCACAGCTTCTTTTGTCCAATAACCGGGTTTCGGTCTTTAGGGCTGAACAGGAAATAAACGAATGTGTACCCTACGCGACAAAGCAGGATAGAGGTAGCTAGCCAACGTTGGACCAAGTACCTATTGTAAAAATGGAAATGGTCACTGAAACTAGGAGTAAGGGATCTTCGAGGACACCCGGGGAACCAGGGCAGCAGTAAGTATCGATAGCTGTTATTGGCAGTATCGGGGGGAGGAGGCGCAGAGGCTGGGTGGCGGGGTGTAACGTTAGGGCGTCAGCGGGTCCTGCGGACAACGAGCGCCTGGAAAGTAAGTGCCTCTTTCCGCAACACACGAATCCACTGTCCGCTGACGGCGCTGCCCCTGAACTGATGGAAGGGGGTCGTCGTCAGACGCCTCAAAAAACGGGTGTGCGCGAGATCTGAGCCAGGAGGCAGCTGAACGGGAGCTTGCTTCAGGATCAACTGAAATTCTACGTTTGTGTCCCTCTCCACATTTTCAGCCGGAATTGTACATTTTCGATTGTTGTTATACACAAGTGGGCGTCTCTGGCGACCCAGTGGGGGTTTCGCTGCGTGAGGACTGAAATAACTGCCCGGTTTTTATCCTCTGACGGCACACACCTTTCCTTTATCTATGTTAAAATACTGAGTTGTACGGGAATGGAAGTTCAGAATCAGGGCAGGATCCCTATGTGCGTTGCGTCTTATCTTTGGCGATGGGCTTTCTCTCCCATGGCACTTAACGGGCGTCAGTACTCCGGGCGCCGCTGCGCTTGCTGTGATGGTTTAAAATGGTAATACAGGTAATTCCTCGTACAACGGGCAATGAAAAAAAAAACCTTTATTACAAAGCGAATTACGAATTGCAAGTGGTAAACACGTCCAATAATCACGTCCAGGCGCAATTGCTTTTTAATAAGAGGTGATATTTTAGTCACGATTCGTTGACTATTTAAGGATGGGGTACACATAGATTTGGTCTGTACACACATGGTAATGTACTGAGCACTGATTAGGTCGTTGTCTTGGGTCGGCTGTCGTCTCCCAGTCGGATTTTCTGCTCAGCGCTTGTCAGAGCGCTCGCCGTTGGAGTCCCCTGTCGCCCGATGCAGAGAGTCGGGTGTAGCTTCTCTCAACGAACGTACTCAATTGATTGACAGCTCCTTCCACCAGTCATGGTGCGAGGAGTGTGGTGGGCAGAGTCTCTGAGGAATATCCTCCTTATGTTGTACCAAACAAAAGGATCCCGTGCACGCAGCTAAGACAAAAGACAGGGTGTGGGGAGGGGGAGGGAGGGCTGGGCACGGGCCATTCGGGCTTCCCTCGCGTGAATGCACGGTGCCAATCTCTCTCACCCTTCACATTGCGCTAAAATTACGCTTTTGTGACATTATGAAATGTAGGTGAAAGGAATGCTGATTCGATAATGGCATTAAGCTTTTCTAAGTAAAGCAAATGTAGAGCAAATGTTTGGTTTTTTGTGCCTGCAACCACTCTGAGCCCTGAAGGCCAAAAGTATGACATATGGAATCAATCAGGGATGGCGCACAGCTCCAGTGCAGGCTTGTGAGTGTTTTCTGTGTATCGGCTCCAGTGCAGGCTTGTGAGTGTTTTCTGTGTATCGGCTCCAGTGCAGGCTTGTGAGTGTTTTCTGTGTATCGGCTCCAGTGCAGGCTTGTGAGTGTTTTCTGTGTATCGGCTCCAGTGCAGGCTTGTGAGTGTTTTCTGTGTATCGGCTCCAGTGCAGGCTTGTGAGTGTGTTCTGTGTATCGGCTCCAGTGCAGGCTTGTGAGTGTTTTCTGTGTATCGGCTCCAGTGCAGGCTTGTGAGTGTTTTCTGTGTATCGGCTCCAGTGCAGGCTTGTGAGTGTTTTCTGTGTATCGGCTCCAGTGCAGGCTTGTGAGTGTTTTCTGTGTATCGGCTCCAGTGCAGGCTTGTGAGTGTTTTCTGTGTATCGGCTCCAGTGCAGGCTTGTGAGTGTGTTCTGTGTATCGGCTCCAGTGCAGGCTTGTGAGTGTTTTCTGTGTATCGGCTCCAGTGCAGGCTTGTGAGTGTTTTCTGTGTATCGGCTCCAGTGCAGGCTTGTGAGTGTTTTCTGAGAGTGATGGGGAGGCTAAGGTTTTAATGATCGCAGTGTCCATAGCATTGCTTGTAGCGGCTCTATTTTAGCAGAAGGCTGGTGACTGTGATCAATCATTTATTTACCCTGTGGAGTCGCTGTAGCAGTGGCTGGCAGCACTGCCAACACGGTGGCTCGAGGGCTCTGTGTGTCCCTGATGGGTTTGTGGGGGGAGGGGGTGAAGCCAGCGTCCAGCAGTGCAGGGGTGAGAGAGGTGGGCCATAACTGGAGGGTTGCCAGTTTGAATCCCTGTTCTCTCAGGATGCAAGGTTGGCTGGAGGGGGCTTTCTCTGATGAATATGGTGCTATATCCATATCCTGCTGCAGGGGGTGCTGTTCTTAACTGTGTCTGATCCTGTGCTTCCAACTCTGTGTATGTGTGTATGTGTGTGTGAGAGAGAGAGAGAGAGAGAGAGAGAGAGAGAGAGAGAGAGAGAGAGAGAGAGATGTTGGGTGTTGCATATATCAAAACACAAATTTGTTTAATGGGCAATAAGGAAGTTTTTCTTCTTCTACCTTTTCTTTTTTTCATCTTATCCCCCCTTTTTTTCCTTTTTCGTCCTCCCTGTCTTTCTCGTCTCCTCCGTGCCGTCCAGGCAGGCATCGCGACCGTGTGCATCGGCGGCGGAAATGGCGGTCAGCCACCAAAGCCGCCTCCTCCAGCAGCTGGACGAGCAGCGGCGGCAGGAACTCTTCTGTGACTGCAGTGTGCTGGTGGAGGGACGGCTTTTCCGGGCGCACCGGAACGTGCTGTTTGGCAGCAGTGGGTACTTCCGCATGCTGCTGTCCCAGGGCGCCCAGGACTGCTGCAGCCAGCCCGTCAGCGCCTCCTTTGAGGTCTTCAGCCCTGAAACCTTCGCCGTCATCCTCGACTTTGTGTACTCCGGCCGGCTGGACCTGAGCAGCCACAATGTGATCGAGGTGGGGTTTGCTAAAAAAAGGCAATCAATATATCAATCAACCCAACAATCAGGCAATCAAACTTTATATGGATAGAACATTTCATAAATGAAATTAAATTCAAGGTGTTTAACGGTACAAATTAAAACAACCAAATAGGGGATAAAAAGACAAAACAACGGATTGGCAGACCACTAAAGACAAGACAGAGAAAATAGTGTTAAGTAAAAACAATGTTAAACATTTATACACTATATAATACACTGTTAAACATTTCCACAGACAAATAAAATGGATAATTAACCCTTCCTCTCTGCAGTCGCTTTCCACTGCCGTAAATGCTGCATGTACGTAGGCTTAGACAGTGTGCTCCGCTAACCTCAGGGGTTACCCTAGTCTCCTATCGATAGCAATAACATCCAGTTTGCTCTGAATCCAGCCCTGCTGAGTGACTGAACTGTACCTGTGAACGCAGGTGATGTCGGCCGCCAGCTATCTGCAGATGAATGATGTCATCAGCTTCTGTAAGAGCTTCATCAAATCCTCGCTAGAGATCAGCGCTAAGGAGGAAGACAGTGGCAGTGATGGCCGAGGGGGGGCCACGGAGGCCCACATCACCCAGCCCCCCCAGAAAGAGGACCCTGACAGCCCTCAGCTCTCCCCCTGGCCAGGCTACTGTGGCAGCCCGCAGATAGAGTACTATCAGGAGCCCCAGAACCCCTCCCCAAAGCGGGCCTCCTCTGCCCCTCGAGGGGGCCGAAGGGTCCAGCGTCCCACCACCCCTGAGCGAGAGACGGTGCCGGAGCTGGAGGGGTACCAGTTGACCCCCGCAGCCCCTGAGGGGCGGGGCAAGGGCGGGGGAAAGAGGAAGGCCTGGACAGCACTGCCAAACCCTGATGCAGACACCATGTACTCACTGGACCTACAGGGGGCGCCAGCGCACAAGGCACAGAAAGCAGACGAGCTGTACGCCACCCTACCCACAATTGTGGGGGTGGTGGGCCTCTTTAATAAGGGTGAGAGTCAAGTATTCAGGACAGTTTCAGCATTATATGTAAAAACTATAACAAATGGCTGTATTAAAAATGAAAAGCTTCCAGTTCTTCTCAGCTGACAGTAAGGAAGCTGAGGAATGAAACTCTGTCTGATCTCAGACCTGTTCCCCTCTCTGTCTCTCTCCTATATGACACACTTCCTGCCTGCCCTGCCACTGTCTCTCTGCCCCGCACCTCTGTCTGCTCAGACACCAACCCCACCATGCGCTTTAAGTGTCCGTTTTGCACACACACGGTGAAGAGGAAGGCCGACCTGAAGAGGCACCTGCGCTGCCACACAGGGGAGCGGCCATACCCCTGCGAGGCCTGCAGCAAGCGCTTCACCCGCCTGGAACACCTGCGCAGCCACTTCGAAACGGTGAGCTCTCACACGGTCTGTGCAGCCACATCCAAACAGTAAGCTCACACATGCTCTGCGCAGCCACTTCCAAACGGTGAGCTCACATGCTCTGCGCAGCCACTTCCAAACAGTGAGCACACACGCACGCTCTGTGCAGCCACTTCTGAACGGTGAGCTCACACACGCTCTGCGCAGCCACTTCCAAACGGTGAGCTCTCACACGCTCTGCGCAGCCACTTCCAAACGGTGAGCTCACATGCTCTGCGCAGCCACTTCCAAACAGTGAGCACACACGCACGCTCTGTGCAGCCACTTCTGAACGGTGAGCTCACACACACTCTGCGCAGCCACTTCCAAACGGTGAGCTCTCACACGCTCTGTGCAGCCACTTCCAAACGGTGAGCTCACATGCTCTGCGCAGCCACTTCCAAACAGTGAGCACACACGCACGCTCTGTGCAGCCACTTCTGAACGGTGAGCTCACACACGCTCTGCGCAGCTACTTCCAAACGGTGAGCTCTCACACGCTCTGCGCAGCCACTTCCAAACGGTGAGCTCACACGCGCTCTGCGCAGCCACTTCCAAACGGTGAGCTCACACACGCTCTGAGCAGCCATGTGTGTGTTTTGTGTGATAAATGGCCATTCTGAGACCATTCTAGTATTCAATTAATCATTCAAGCTTTCTTTGCATGGTTTAAGGTGCCCACTGTAAAATTAGAACAATGAAAACAAATAAAATATGGATAAAACAAGAAAAAACAATATACCAATAAAGTAGTATAGTAACTAATGAAATAAAGAGGGTAAAAGTGGTGTTAACAGGTGTGTTTTTCTCCCTCTTCTCTTTCGATCTGCCACCATCTGTGCCCTCCCAGATCCATCAAGCACGGAAGCTGGTTTGCAGGAAGTGCAAGCGTCATGTGACCGAGCAGAGTGGGCGTGTGGTGAGCGAGGGAACTCGTCGATACCGCCTCTGCAACGATTGCATTCAGGAGAGCGGTTGTGAGGATGTGGCCTCCGACAACCCCGACGCCACTGCTGGCCAATCAGGACTCTTCTTGGCTGTAGATACGGAGGAGGATGATGGTGAGAAGGCCTGGCTTATGACCGATGATGACGATGACCTGGCAGAAGACTCCGGAGCCGACCTCATCATCCAGGAAGTGGATGACAGTGAGGAGGAGCTGGACCTGCAGAGTGAGGACAAACCTGTGTTCACCTAGAGCACCTCCTATGTGTGAGGAGGACCAAAGGTACAATTTTAGAAGACCAAACTAAAAATGTACAACCTCAGGACTCTATTGGGCTCAACCTGTTAAGGCACTGTTCCAGTGTGTGGATGGGCCCCATGGTCTGCATCCTGTTAAGGTCCTGTTCCAGTGTGTGGATGGGCCCCACAGTCTGCATCCTGTTAAGGCACTGCTCCAGTGTGTGGATGGGCCCCATGGTCTGCATCCTGTTAAGGCACTGCTCCAGTGTGTGGATGGGCCCTGCATCCTGTTAAGGCACTGTTCCAGTGTGTGGATGGGCCCCACGGTCTGCATCCTGTTAAGGCACTGTTCCAGTGTGTGGATGGGCCCTACAGTCTGCATCCTGTTAAGGCCCAGCTCCAGTGTGTGGATGGCCCCAGTCTGCATCCTGTTAAGGCACTGCTCCAGTGTGTGGATGGGCCCCATGGTCTGCATCCTGTTAAGGCACTGCTCCAGTGTGTGGATGGGCCCCATGGTCTGCATCCTGTTAAGGCCCTGCTCCAGTGTGTGGATGGGCCCCACAGCCTGCATCCTGTTAAGGCCCTGCTCCAGTGTGTGGATGGGCCCCACAGCCTGCATCCTGTTAAGGCCCAGCTCCAGTGTGTGGATGGGCCCCACAGTCTGCATCCTGTTAAGGCACTGTTCCAGTGTGTGGATGGGCCCCACGGTCTGCATCCTGTTAAGGCACTGTTCCAGTGTGTGGATGGGCCCTACAGTCTGCATCCTGTTAAGGCCCAGCTCCAGTGTGTGGATGGGCCCCACAGTCTGCATCCTGTTAAGGCTCTGCTCCAGTGTGTGGATGGGCCCCACAGTCTGCATCCTGTTAAGGCACTGTTCCAGTGTGTGGATGGGCCCCACGGTCTGCATCCTGTTAAGGCTCTGCTCCAGTGTGTGGATGGGCCCCACAGTCTGCATCCTGTTAAGGCACTGCTCCAGTGTGTGGATGGGCCCCACGGTCTGCATCCTGTTAAGGCACTGCTCCAGTGTGTGGATGGGCCCCACAGTCTGCATCCTGTTAAGGCCCTGCTCCAGTGTGTGGATGGGCCCCACAGTCTGCATCCTGTTAAGGCCCTGCTCCAGTGTGTGGATGGGCCCCACAGTCTGCATCCTGTTAAGGCACTGCTCCAGTGTGTGGATGGGCCCCACAGAGATTGACTGGCTGCTGGGTCAGTTGCTCTCGTCTTTGAGTTGATGACATATTCCGCATTTTCTTCTCCCTTTGATTACTCCTTTGTCATCAATGTGTTATAGCAGCTCACTGTTCCAGATGTTTTGATCTGGAATGGTGTCTTTACTGCCAGATGGGTTCATTGGTATTTCGGTCTCCATTCCAAATATTGCTCAGTTTTGCCTTTTAATTTATAGATCTGAAAAATATTAATATAATTATTCCAGAAACCATGTGCAGGTACCTTACAGTTCTGTGTTCTGTAAATAAAATGTTGTTGGTCTGTTCTTTTATAACCACTTCAAAATTGGTTATGTGCACGGAGACATGCTTTTCCTTTTATCCAAACATTCAGTTATTGATCTGTAGCAGAACAGGAAGTGACACAATTGGACTTTGAAATGGGTGCCAAAGCAGCAAAGTCTTAAAATGTCAACGTCAATGTCATAAAAAAAAAAACATGAATTAGGTCAAACAGTGACTCCAGAAACAAGGCACTGTACTTACAGCCAAACCTACAGCGTTTTTCAGGCTGAATCTAAAGCCATTGTGACCTACTGCAGTTCTGTCGCTTGTCCATGACTCTGCACAGCAACACTCATTCATGTTCATCTGCAGGTTCCCTCTACAATGAGCCTCCCTGAGCCAAACGTGATGATGCTGGCATGGGTTTGAATCTCAGCTTTACACCAGCAGAGCACTGAGCCACGTTACAGCAGGAACACCGGCTCAGTGGACCATGTTCTGGAACACTTCTGCTGTGATTGACTTTAGTGGCCTTGTGGTCTAAGCTTTCAAGATTTAAACCCTTGCTGAGGTTAATGTTTTTATGAATAACCAGTTTTGTATTTTAAACAATGGTATGTAAATATTGTTGCTGTTGATGTGTTATTGTTATTATTACTGTGGCTGACAGGATTTATTTATTACTTTTTTACTCTTATAATTTTTCTACCCAATAAAGGTATTTTTATAGTATGTCATGAGTGAAGAGCAGGTTTTTAACAGTGCTGGAATAGCTGCATGTAGAGAACTGCAGTGACTGCTGTCTCTGCACATGAGTTAAGTCAAGTTCAAAATATTTACCACTTTTAGGGTAAATGACTCAAAACCAGGTGATTGCCTCCACCTCCATCATCCTCTTGTAGTCTGCAGTCGGCATGTCATACTGGACGATGGATGAGATACTTCAAAGCATCCAGTGAAGGGCTTGAAGAAATTATTACTCCCAAATATGAAAATAATAAAAATATGTCACCATATGTACTTGTTTTTTGCAGAATGAGACTCACTGAAAATCATTAATTTATTATTATTAAACCTGGAAGCTAAATCATATAGCGCGATTGGCGACCTATAGTCGTGTCGAATTTGAACTACCAGGGTATGTATTTAATATTCTCTACCGTTCACATTTCAAGTTATTCCTCGTTAGTATAGTGGTAAGTATCCCCGCCTGTCACGCGGGAGACCGGGGTTCGATTCCCCGACGGGGAGGCTCATTTTTCTTGGTTTATGCACTTCAATTTACAATTTACGTACTGCAGATAGTGCACGAAACTTCATTTAAATCAAATGAGTGGCCTGAAAGTAACGGCCAGGGACTGACGAACGAGTATTCCCTGCTGACCTAATCAGACGATTAAAAAACACAAAATGAGATTGGAGGTAACGTTGTTTGCACAGAAGTGGACCTCTACACGCAGTCTAAACACCTACGGTAAGACAGGTTTATTTTGAGAAGTACTTTTAATTTTAAATTAGTGGACAGTGGTGTTTTTTTCAGTTTATGCTCACGATTTATACATGTCGTTGTTTTATTATTGCTATTGTTCAGCTAATGCTGAAAATTGAAAAGAGAAACAAAAGGGTCGTTGAAAAAAATGAAGACCTCCCCGTCGGGGAATCGAACCCCGGTCTCCCGCGTGACAGGCGGGGATACTTACCACTATACTAACGAGGAAGAGTCGAAAGCGAGGGCGGAGATATTGGGATCTAACGATTCACTCGGATAGCATTCAAAATCTTAAGACGATGAACTAGTCCGTTCCGCATCTTAACCGTGTTTTACAACATCTGCAGACCCCACCTGGTAGGGGAGACAGAAACGGGAAGTTTTATCTGTCCAAGATTGGTTATCTTTTGTTTTTAATATGTTATTTCCTGCCTGGCCAATTCACTTGTCATGATGGGTAGAGAAGAATGGGAGCAATTTGTACGCAGGTAACGTTAAGTGTTCATATTATTTTGTTATCAGGAAGGATATTGTTAATGCTGTGTACGTGCGCTTGGGTTGACTTCAAAGATAGTATGCTAACTTGACTTAAGATAAACATCTTGTTGCCAGCGATTTATTAATCCTAAAGTAAATCACTTTACTGATTTGGAAAATAGCGTTATTCAGCATCCAACGTTGTCACATCATTGCTTGATATGTAATTGTAGAATGAGCAAACTTACTAGTACAGTATTGTCAAACTGTACATTTAGAAGTGGCACCAAAACATAAAAAGGTAGGTAGATAATAATTTGCTAAGGAGAATGATTTTGGTCAGCTTTAGCTAACATCATGAATCTCATGATGTTTAACTGGATATGTGGTTATATAATAGGAGCATTCTTTAGTAAAAGAATATAGGTGACATGGAATGACGCAACGTTGATATTGTGTTCTCAGCCACTGTTTTTAGCTCGGGGCTCCATAAAATTGGGTAAATACGTTACCTTTCTCCTAGTTATCTTACAATGATTTCGTGTCAAATTCTGGATGGAGCTTTGTGCAAGCAATTATGTTCATCATTTCTCATAAGCAGCATATTTGAGATACCAATTTGCTTCTCTGTTTTTATTCGCTGGAATTTAATCAAACTACTGTTTCCATTGGTCAATCCACCCTGTCAATAAACCTCCGCTCCCTTTGGCACGAGTAAGTGACGCAACGCAGGTTAGTTCCTCTGAAAATGGCGACAGTGGTAATGCGGTTGTATAGGGGGGCATGTTTAGCTCCGAGTTTTGGCCATCGAAGCATCGCCCTGAGGTCAACAGTCGCGGCAGCAAGATCCGTGAGTATGCTGTTGGGGAAGCTTTGCATTTGGCACTGTGGGCGTATTGCCTGGCCTGTCTGTAAGGACATCACACATCAAGCTAAACTAGCTAGTGATATTGTTAGCTAACTTACTGTTCGCTATGCACTTTATCGCTACTTCATTCAGCTCAAAGTGGCCGGTTTAAGTGTACCTGGATAGTTAACTACGCATAAAACCCATGCGATCGCATGGACCTACCCACTGTAACTGTCCGTAGTAGTGTTACATATTGCGAACTGACAATTTGATGTATGGACCCTGGATTGTAGATAAGTATAGCGAACATCAACCCGAGAATGCAAATTAGAACGGCCTGTTTACTTAATGACTTTGATTAAAGTGTGTTGGTCCTGTTCACACCCACTGTGCTATTTTTTGATGTTGGACAGACGTCCTCGTACACAGAGCTGCGGATATGTACACATCGCGGGGGAAGAGACACCGGGACAACACACCTACATAAGAAGCCATGCAATTCATTTATTAAAACAATTTATCACTGTTAGTTAGCTTTAGTGTTAGTACAAGTGTAGCTGAATGGAAAAAATGGGAGATAAAAACAATGAAATGAAATAATCTAGCTAGATTAGAATTGTATGTTTGCTGTGTCCATGGAAACAGAACTATGAGATATGTGACGATAGTGAGACTAATTCAGATCCTTGCAGCGGAGTGACCATAAAAGGTTTACCTCCCCGTCGGGGAATCGAACCCCGGTCTCCCGCGTGACAGGCGGGGATACTTACCACTATACTAACGAGGAGTGGTTGAAGAGTGAGCCTTTGACTTTGTCGCTGAAGCCTTTCACCTACTGTCCAAATCCATGTATTTGAGCAGCAGTGTGTGTGTGTGTGCGTCTGTGAGATTGAGAGAGAGAGAGAGAGAGAGTTTAGGACTGATACTTATGTGGTGTCTGGCAGGTGGGGGTGTCCTCAGTAAAAGCTCTGCCTGATAGGGTGAAAATCGTGGAGGTGGGGCCGAGGGATGGGCTGCAGAATGAGAAGGTAAGGTGCAGATGTCCTGCTTTGGTGCTGGTCTGGGATCAGCTTACCTCTAATCACATCCCAGCGTTGTGAGTTGATGCTCTTTTAAAAGCTCTCTGTGTCTCGCTCAGACGATCGTTCCAGCGGAAGTGAAGATTCGGCTGATTGACATGCTCTCTGAGGCGGGTCTTCCTGTCATTGAGGCGACAAGCTTTGTCTCCCCAAAGTGGGTTCCACAGGTGAGCCCCAGTTTAGTGTGGGTACAAAAGGTGTGGACTCTTCAGCCAATCAGCTGCTTAAATAAATATCTTTACCATCAAAACTAGCCAACCAGAAAACACTGCGGCCTTCCAGGACTGGAAAGCTTACCCTGGTTCTGACTGTAGCACACACACACACACACACACACACACACACACACACACACAGACTCTGCTGCTCTGAGTGGTGGAGTTGTAAGGTTTTGTGTTTGATTGACAGATGGCTGACCAGGTGGAGGTGATGAAGGGCATTCACAGACGACCGGGAGTAATCTACCCCGTCCTCACGCCAAACCTCAAGGGCTTTCAGGCTGCTGTGAGTGCCACGTGTGTTCCCTTGATACCCGTCCCCTGGGATCCTCAACCCACATTCTCATGGTTCCCACAGGCTCTGGAACACCTTGTTCATGGACTGGCTAGCTCTTATCTCAGGCCTGCTGTCCACCAGTAGAATTACAGTTCTTGTCTTTGTTTGGTGCACTACCTTTGGCTCAGGTGTATAGCTGTAAAATCAATAGCTCAAACAGGAGAACATGCACCAATTCCCCAAGTATTGATTCATATTAGTTTAGGATTTAAATAGATTAAACTGGAGTATTTTGAGATCATTGTCTAAGTCCTGTAGATTTTGGAGCTCTATACTGCATTGATTAATGACCCTGTCTTCTCTTTCCAGGTGAAAGCAGGTGCTGGTGAGGTGGCCATTTTTGGAGCGGCTTCTGAGCTCTTCAGCAAGAAAAACATAAATTGCACCGTGGAGGAGAGCTTGCAGCGCTTCGAAGAGGTCACCAAGGCAGCGAAAGAGGCCGGCGTGCCTGTGCGAGGGTGAGGGGTATGGCCGTCACCACACAGGGCTGAGAGAGGCCTAACTCAGACAGCTGTGGGAAGGGCTAATGCAAACGGCTGATGCAGTGGCAAACAATGGATGTGTGGGAGGAGCTAATGCAGAGGGATGTGGGAGGAGCCAATGCAAAATAATGTAGGAGGAGCTAATACAGAGGGATGTGGGAGTGCCAATGCAAAGGGTTGTGGTGAGAGAATACGTGGAAGTAGGTAGGAAGCAAATGTGTGTTCATTTTTGTGCCCCCATTGTGTTTTTGTCATGCTGGACTGTTGCTGACTGCTCCCTCTGCTGGCTGGCTCAGGTATGTGTCCTGTGTCCTGGGCTGTCCCTATGAAGGAAAGGTGTCACCAGAAAAAGTGGCTCAGGTGAGTTTTTTTTTTCCATCATCTTTTGTTTTTCTGTCCCCTCCGCTGACCGGAAGCCAGGAGTAGACCACGGCTCCAGGTGAAGCTCCAGGCTGGCACTAGGGAGGGAACGGGCCAGGAAACAGCATGCTGTGGCACATGATTTGTGAATGGGTTCTCAGGTGTGAAATGCGTTTCTCAGGTAAGTTGTCTGCTCTTGCAGGTAGCAAAGCGCCTGTATACCATGGGTTGCTACGAGATCTCCCTGGGCGACACCATTGGAGTGGGCACACCAGGCAGCATGTATGAGATGCTGGTGGCCGTGACCCAGGTGGTGCCTGTGGATGCCCTAGCCGTGCACTGCCACGACACCTACGGCCAGGCCCTCGCCAACATCCTGGTCGCTCTGCAGGTGGGTCACTGTAGCAACCACTGCATGTGTCTAATGGTCTCACTTAATTTAAAATACTTAAATATGTTCAAGCCCTGGTGTGTGAGTGTGTGTATGTGCTTGCGTGTGTAAACACTGTAATGTATTGCAGATAAGTGTTAGCATTAGCATGTGTGTGATGTGGTTTGCAGATGGGTGTTAGCATAATCATGTCTGTGATATGTTGCAGATGGGTGTTAGCATAATCATGTCTGTGATATGTTGCAGATGGGTGTTAGCATAATCATGTCTGTGATATGTTGCAGATGGGTGTTAGCATTAGCATGTGTGAAGTGGTTTGCAGATGGGTGTTAGCATTAGCGTGTGTGAAGTGGTTTGCAGATAGGTGTTAGCATTAGCATGTGTGTTTTGTGTTTTGCAGATGGGTGTTAGCATTAGCGTGTGTGTGATGTTTTGCAGATGGGTGTTAGCATTAGCGTGTGTGAAGTGGTTTGCAGATTGGTGTTAGCATTAGCGTGTGTGAAGTGGTTTGCAGATGGGTATTAGCATTAGCGTGTGTGAAGTGGTTTGCAGATAGGTGTTAGCATTAGCATGTGTGTTTTGTGTTTTGCAGATGGGTGTTAGCATTAGCGTGTGTGTGATGTTTTGCAGATGGGTGTTAGCATTAGCGTGTGTGAAGTGGTTTGCAGATTGGTGTTAGCATTAGCGTGTGTGAAGTGGTTTGCAGATGGGTATTAGCGTTAGCATGTGTGTTTTGTGGTTTGCAGATGGGTGTCAGCATTAGCGTGTGTGTGATGTGTTGCAGATGGGCATTAGCGTGGTGGACTCCTCCGTGGCGGGGCTGGGAGGGTGCCCGTATGCTCAGGGCGCCTCAGGGAACGTGGCCACAGAGGACGTGGTGTACATGCTGCATGGCCTAGGGATCCACACTGTGAGTCCTACACTACTACCCATACAGAACCGGCACAAATTACACATACACTCCCTACTCAGTGCCACTTACCCATCACCAGAAACAGTGCAGAAACAGAACAAATAAACATACACTCCCTACTCAGTGCCACTTACCCATCACCGTGCAGAAACAGAACAAATAAACATAACCATATTATTATTGCATCAGGCCTAACCTTAACTCTGTTCATTACCCAGCACTAATTATACCCATCACCCTGTACCTAACAATACCCCATACCCAAAATGTATCTCCACCAAACTCTCTAATTCCCTCCCCAACACAACCAGCTACACGCTGTGCTGTCCATCACCCTCTCAGTCCTGTATCTACAATTATTTTGGTTGATACTTGATTGAATTTTGGTTAGTAATTGATTACTTTTTGATTTACAGTTGATTTTCTTTGGTTCATTACCCTGCCTTTTGCCTACGTGCCACTTCTCTATTGTGTGACCATAACACTTTTCATCTCTCTCTCTCTCTCTCTCTCTTCTCATCTCTCTCTCTCTCTCTCTCTCTCTCAGGGAGTAGACATGGCTAAGCTGATGGATGCAGGAGCATTTATCTGTCAGGCTCTGAACCGGAGAACCAGCTCAAAGGTGGCCCAGGCTTCCTGCAAGCTCTGAGCGGTTCCCTCTTTGGCCACTAGTGGGTGCTGTTTCCCAGTCCTGTGCCTTTCGCACCCAGCATTGCATATGGACCCAAGGCATTCTGTTTCCCATGAAGACGGTGTCCTTTGGTTCTCCTCTCTACACTTTGATTAAACCTGTTCTGTTATTTATACAGTAATGAATATTCCCTGTAAGTCTGGGGGTCTGGAATGTGTATTGATTATGATTGATTGACGCTTCTAAAACTTCGAAGGGGCATGTTGATTTTAACAAAGAGTTAGAAGGAAAGAAGTTTAATCTGCTGGTGAATATTTACGAGCACCCATGTGTATGGTCATGCTCAGTGTTAATCTACCACTGCAGTCTCTGTTAGTGACACTGAAGAATCCTGATTGATCTGGTGCCTTAAGGTTTTCATTTTGTAATAATTTTAATTTTAAACAAATCAGGGTGAATTTTGGTGATTTTATAGAGGTTCTCAAGAGGTCTGGTCCTGCTTGTAGTGAATCTTATCCCAATTATAAATGTGTTTTGGCATTGCTACCATTTTGTTTAAGGCTGTGGTTGTTTAACTCAGTCCTGAAGGACCCCTGTGGAAGCTGGTCTTTCTTACAGCCAGTGTCCCCATCTGAACTCAGGTTATACCTTCATTTTTTTCTTAAACTTGCTTATCATGCTTATCTTTGTTGTGTAACAACTGGTTTAGTTTCAGTCACTGAAATCATTCAGGACCCCGGCAATTCTAACCCTTAGTTTAAACTTGGGTTAAAATGTAACTTTATTTAAAAATTTAAAGGGACTGTTTGGCATGTAGAAAACTTAAAGAATGAAAACAATTTTTTTTCTGTCTCTGACACTTTGGCTGAAGACATTAAAAATTTTTAAGGACTATCACAGGATGTGCCAAATCAGAGGTGGAAACTGTGGCTGGAAGGAAAATGAGTACACAGTGGGGCCCCCAGGACAGACCTGAGAACGTCTGGACTAAGGGGCTTTTGTTCATATTTAAATATGTTTTTCACCGCTGTGTAAGACTGAATTATCATAGTTTGCTGAATAAGAATGTGAAGAGTGTCATTTGCTTTCGTCAGATTTTGAGTGAGACATGCATTAATGCACTCTGAGCGGTGTTACTGACCTAACAGATGTGTACCACGACCTGCAGGGGTGTAGCCAGTCCCTTGTTATTGCGCATTAGTGTTCTGTTTGAGTCGAGTGGTACAGTACAATCCCAGGGGTACGATAGGGAGAAGTAAACAGCAACAGTCTGGAATTTGAGCTTTCATCATTGCCCTTAAACCAAATACTCATATCAATTAACAACTGCTCAAAGAGAAAGAAAAAAACCCACTAGTTTGATACCTGCCATGTAAAACCTTAATGTGTATTTGTGGTCAGAGAAACTCTCGCCCTGTAGTCTGCCATGGGCCGATGTAATTAAATGGAGACGTGTTTGTACTGTGGGGATTGGTTTTCACTTGGCCAGGTGGAAATTAAGCTTACTTTGCTGTTTGATTTATAGATACAGATAGATTTCAATGTTTCATTTGCTCTGATCTTCTTTAGTTGAATTGTGTGTGTGTGTGTGTGCGTGCGTGCGTGCGTGCGTTTGTGTGTGTGCGTGCGTGCGTGCGTGCGTGCGTGTGTTTGTCTGGATTTAGGTGCCCCTTTATTTGTATTCATTAAAAGATTACTGAAATACATGGTTGCATGGAGTTCATTTTTTTTCATTTATGTCACATTATAAGTATCTGTTAGCTAATGCTAATTCAGTCAGCCTGTGAGGAAAAATAACGTAGAGCAAAGTCACCCAAGTCTTCTAATTGTAAATCATAATAATGATTTGGACTTTTAGTGCGTACACTAAACCGTGCCAGACGGAACTTAAATTGATTTCTTTGACAACATGATAGTGAATTTAAGCATACTTTTCACAAAACACATTCTCAGCAACACTTCGTTTTACTGTGCGGCTTTTATTGCACGAAGTAAGAAACACGGCAATACAACCAATGCGGAAGTAACGTTGCAAAGGCACGGTTACCATGGAGTGTCCCATGACATGTGACGCATTTGTTGACGTCGACCAATGACGTTGGCGCTTTCTGGTAAACTCAAGGAAATCCACGCCCCCATCCACGTTTCAACTGAACAGGAAGCAGTGGAGTGGTGCTAAAGGGACAAGGACCAGAAGCTGAAATTACAGTAAGAATTTCATTTTTCAAGCTAACATTTTACAAAACAGCTTCCTATAGTGGAGAGATGGCGATCTGACAGCATGGACAACGAAGTAGTGTACCGTCGTTTGACACTGGTCAACTGACAGCAAGCTATAGTGAACTCTGGCCGGTGTAGCTTGCAAGAATGAATTGGACTATTGTGAGCTGTAGGTGGCTATTTGCCCGAATAGCATATCATCATTAGAATACCAGTTAATTTTGATGGTAGACCACAAAATTGTCCTTCATTTATTATCTGAAAATTCGCGATACGCAAAAATTCAGCGATCAATTACGCGGGTCATTCAAATGACCGAAGCGATACTGAAGTAGCTCAGCTTCATTCCCTACATTTAATATTTTCAATCGGGGTCTTGGCATTACTTTAAACTTGTCTGTCAGGTGTTGAAATAATGACAATTTGCATTGTCAAGAGGAGTATTCATTCATTCATTCATTCATTCATTCATTCATTCATTCATTCAGTCAGTCAGTCAGTCAGTCAGTCAGTCAGTCAGTGACCCGTAGAATGTATGAGGTAAGTATTTGAGAAGGAACTTCATCACATTTGCCAGTCAAAAGTGCATTTGCTTTTTGATATTGATTTTTATATATTATCATTTATTTCTCTCACTGACAGATCTGTAAAGCGGATTGCTAAGTCAAACCGACGTTGTGTAAATTTCTGTGAAAGTTTAAAAAGATAAAAACAACAGTGATTGTTGATAATTTGGCTGCCGCTGACTTGCTCGCTAGTGTGAAGGAATGAATGATTTCCCCTATTACTACTTATATTTTTAAAAGTTCTGTTTTTACCTATGATCGGGCATTATGGATGTTATTGATAATTACGACAGATGTAGTATAATATAGCTCAAGGTCAGGGGGCGAAAGAGTCACATTGGTTTTATATATTCTCCTGATTAAGTGGAGAAACTTGTAACGTTGTACTGTAGAACTGTAAAACCAGCGCTGCTTATTCTTTGTATTTGAACACCCATATTGACTTTTGTGAAAATACAGTACGTGATTCTAAAATAGCCTTAATCAAAAAATACTCCACTGGTACCGCTGCCGCTGGTAGGCTCCTCTGGTAGGCATCCTTACTTTTTATTTAACTAGTTACTCTTGCACACGTAATTGGCTCACCTAAAAGTGGTTCAGGTAATTACAATTTCCACTATATTTAATACTAGTTTGGCATTGTGGGTTTATTTGTTCCGGTTCATTGCATCCTGCTATACATGCAAATTCTGGTTGCACAGGTGTGTGTGGGTGTGGTCCTGCTATACCAGCAGATCCTGGTTGCACAGGTGTTTGTGGGTGTGTATGTGGTGATGTGGCATGCAGCATGCAAGGGAGGGAGCAGCAGAGGAGACAGGTAATCATTATTTTCTCAGGTTCCCTTCCTGGTACGTGGGTGGGTAGCCTGTCCCGGGGGCATAGAGATCCTGGTCTGTGGGCAGATAGCTTATCGTGTGGACATGGAGATCAGTGTGGTGTGGGTGTAGTGCTGCTGCTCCCTGGACCGGCTGAATCCGGGAATACTTTCCTCTTCTCAGCAGTGACATGTTCACAGGCCTCTTTTCCTGTCGTTCTGTTACCTATGAGGAACCAGTGCTACTTTATATGATGACCTTTGTCCTCAAATGTAAGCAGACAGACTGTTTGGTTGGACAAACATACACACACTGTTCTCAGGACATTGAGTCCAGAGTTTCCTAAGCTTCCAGTGAGGGGGGGGGGGGTGGGTGGGGGTTCAGGGAGGGAGTAGACCTATGTGGAAGCTTATACAGACTCTCTTTGTGTCCGTGGAGATGACGCTCTCTCTCTCTCTCTCTCTCTCTCTCTCTCTCTCTCTCTCTCTCTCTCTCTCTCTCTCACACAGACATAGTGGAGGCCAGTTCAGCCATATTTTCATTAGCCCCAAGTAAACAAAGCCCTTGTCATGGAGCTGCATGCTTAAAGGGATATATTGTCCCCCAGTGAATCTCCTTCCTCATGTGGGCCGTAGAGGCAGTTTTACGTGCTGCTCTGAGAGGGGGCAGGCTCTGGGGTGAGGGGCCAGTGTTTGGCCTGCGCTGCGCAGCCGCTGCAGCGTGACTGAGCTGTGTGCCCCAGGTCATTACATCGGGAGGAGGAGTGTGTAAAACACAGCACACTTTCACCAACCACCCTGTAAGAGTCTGTACTGTGTCTGTACTGCCATGTCCCCAGTGTGGAGATCAGTGCTACAAGCTGCTCCCAGTGTGGAGATCAGTGCTACAGTAAGAGCTTATCCCAGTGTGGAGATCAGTGCTGCAGTAAGAGGTGTTCCCAGTGTGGAGATCAGTGCTACAGTAATTTCTGTTCCCAGTGTGGAGATCAGTGCTACAGTAAGAACTGTTCCCAGTGTGGAGATCAGTGCTACAGTAAGAGCTGTTCCCAGTGTGGAGATCAGTGCTACAGTAAGAGCTATTCCCAGTGTGGAGATCAGTGCTACACTAAGAGCTATTCCCAGTGTGGAGATCAGTGCTACAGTAATTTCTGTTCCCAGTGTGGAGAATATGCCATGTTTTATGTGGTTGTATTTTGGTTGTTCTGTATTTTTTGTGGTTGTATATTGGTTGTTCTGTCATTGTTCCCTGGTTTTTCTGGTGTAACATGCTGTGTTGCTGTGCTGCAGGAGGGAGACATGGCACAGAAGGTTTTGGTCACAGGGGGCGGAGGGTACATCGGCAGCCACTGTGTGGTGGAGCTCATCGAGGCTGGCTACTGCCCTGTTGTCGTGGACAACTTCAGCAATGCTGTGAGAGGTGAGGTCATGCTATCATGTATTATGGCTTTAGAGCTTGTTTTTGTGTATTTGCGTGTTTGTGTGTTAGAGATGAGAGGGTGTGTAAGTGTGTGTTTGTATATATGTTGGGTCTTGAGGGCTGGATTTTGGGTTAGCAGGTTTCTGAGGTGTTACACTTGGTGGGTTTATTTGGGCTTAATTTGAAGTTGATGTCACTCTTGTTGGTGTCGGGGGGAGGAGAGGGCGGTGTTCCGGAAAGCCTACGCAGGATAGAGAAGTTTCTGGACACCAGCATCGAATTCCAGGAGCTGGACCTGCTAGACAAACCTGCCCTGGAGAAACTATTCCAAAAGGTCAGAGGTCAACATTGGCCATCTGTCTGTCTATCTGAACCAATCTTCCTTTGTGCCTGTCTGTCTGTCTATCTGTCTTTAAATCACAAAGAGAAGCCATCAATGTCCCTGTGACTGTCCAGTCCTCTAGCATGTGCTGTTCTCTGTGTCTGTTTGTCTGTTGGTACTGTTGATGACAGACAGACAGTGTTTTCCTGTATATTTCTCTGTCTGATTTCTCTGTCAGCAGTAATGGTTAGCTAGTAGGTTTAAAGCACTGCCGCTGTGTGCTTGAGCATGGTCATTATTTCAAATAGCTTCAGTAAATTATGGAGCTGTATAAATGGGTGGTGTGTTTAACTGGGCGGTGTGTTTAACTGGGTAGTGTGTATAAATGGGTGGTGTGTTTAACTGGGTGGTGGGTGGTGTGTTAAATGGGGGTGGTGTGTGTATAAATGGGTGGTGTGTTTAAATGGGTGGTGTGTTTAAATGGGTGGTGTGTTTAAATGGGTGGTGTGTATAAATGGGTGGTGTGTATAAATGGGTGGTGTGTATAAATGGGTGGTGTGTATAAATGGGTAGTGTGTTTAAATGGGTGGTGTGTATAAATGGGTGGTGTGTTTAACTGGGTAGTGTGTATAAATGGGTGGTGTGTTTAACTGGGTAGTGTGTATAAATGGGTGGTGTGTATAAATGGGTAGTGTGTTTAAATGGGTGGTGTGTATAAATGGGTGGTGTGTTTAAATGGGTGGTGTGTATAAATGGGTGGTGTGTATAAATGGGCGGTGTGTTTAAATGGGTGGTGTGTATAAATGGGTGGTGTGTTTAACTGGGTAGTGTGTATAAATGGGCGGTGTGTTTAACTGGGTAGTGTGTATAAATGGGTGGTGTGTATAAATGGGTGGTGTGTTTAAATGGGCGGTGTGTTTAACTGTGTAGTGTGTATAAATGGGTGGTGTGTTTAACTGGGTGGTGTGTATAAATGGGTGGTGTGTTTAAATGGGTAGTGTGTATAAATGGGTGGTGTGTTTAACTGGGTAGTGTGTATAAATGGGTGGTGTGTTTAACTGGGTAGTGTGTATAAATGGGTGGTGTGTATAAATGGGTGGTGTGTTTAAATGGGTGGTGTGTATAAATGGGTGGTGTGTTTAACTGCGTAGGTGTGTATAAATGGGTGGTGTGTTTAACTGGGTAGTGTGTATAAATGGGTGGTGTGTTTAAATGGGTGGTGTGTATAAATGGGTAGTGTGTATAAATGGGTGGTGTGTTTGTGTATAAATGGGTGGTGTGTTTAACTGGGTAGTGTGTATAAATGGGTGGTGTGTATAAATGGGTGGTGTGTTTAAATGGGTGGTGTGTATAAATGGGTGGTGTGTTTAAATGGGTGGTGTGTATAAATGGGTGGTGTGTATAAATGGGTGGTGTGTATAAATGGGTGGTGTGTTTAACTGGGTAGTGTGTATAAATGGGCGGTGTGTATAAATGGGTGGTGTGTATAAATGGGTGGTGTGTATAAATGGGCGGTGTGTTTAAATGGGTGGTGTGTATAAATGTGTGGTGTGTTTAACTGGGTGGTGTGTATAAATGGGTAGTGTGTATAAATGGGTGGTGTGTTTAACTGGGTAGTGTGTATAAATGGGTGGTGTGTTTAACTGGGTAGTGTGTATAAATGGGTGGTGTGTTTAAATGGGTGGTGTGTATAAATGGGTGGTGTGTTTAAATGGGCGGTGTGTTTAACTGCGTAGTGTGTATAAATGGGTGGTGTGTTTAACTGGGTGTGTATAAATGGGTGGTGTGTATAAATGGGTGGTGTGTTTAAATGGGTGGTGTGTATAAATGGGTGGTGTGTTTAACTGGGTAGTGTGTATAAATGGGTGGTGTGTTTAACTGCGTAGTGTGTATAAATGGGTGGTGTGTTTAACTGGGTAGTGTGTATAAATGGGTGGTGTGTTTAAATGGGTGGTGTGTATAAATGGGTGGTGTGTTTAAATGGGTGGTGTGTTTAAATGGGTGGTGTGTTTAAATGGGCGGTGTGTTTAACTGCGTAGTGTGTATAAATGGGTGGTGTGTATAAATGGGTGGTGTGTTTAACTGGGTAGTGTGTTTAAATGGGTGGTGTGTTTAAATGGGTGGTGTGTATAAATGGGTGGTGTGTTTAAATGGGTGGTGTGTATAAATGGGTGGTGTGTTTAAATGGGCGGTGTGTTTAACTGGGTAGTGTGTATAAATGGGTGGTGTGTATAAATGGGTGGTGTGTTTAAATGGGTGGTGTGTATAAATGGGTGGTGTGTTTGTATAAATGGGTGGTGTGTTTAAAATGGTGTGTTTAACTGCGTAGTGTGTATAAATGGGTGGTGTGTATAAATGGGTGGTGTGTTTAAATGGGTGGTGTGTTTAAATGGGTGGTGTGTTTAAATGGGTGGTGTGTATAAATGGGTGGTGTGTTTAAATGGGTGGTGTGTTTAAATGGGTGGTGTGTATAAATGGGTGGTGTGTTTAAATGGGTGGTGTGTATAAATGGGTGGTGTGTTTAAATGGGTGGTGTGTTTAAATGGGTGGTGTGTTTAAATGGGTGGTGTGTTTAAATGGGTGGTGTGTATAAATGGGTGGTGTGTTTAAATGGGTGGTGTGTATAAATGGGTGGTGTGTTTAAATGGGTGGTGTGTTTAAATGGGTGGTAGTGTGTTTAAATGGGTGGTGTGTTTAACTGGGTAGTGTGTTTAAATGGGTGGTGTGTTTAAATGGGTGGTGTGTTTAAATGGGTGGTGTGTATAAATGGGTGGTGTGTTTAAATGGGTGGTGTGTATAAATGGGTGGTGTGTTTAAATGGGTGGTGTGTATAAATGGGTGGTGTGTTAAATGGGTGGTGTGTTTAACTGGGTAGTGTGTTTAAATGGGTAGTGTGTATAAATGGGTGGTGTGTTTAACTGGGTAGTGTGTATAAACGGACAGCAAACTAAATATCTACCTGTCTGTCCGTCTGTAAATCTGTCAATCTGTCTGTCTGTCTGTGCAGCACATGTTCTGTTCGGTGATGCACTTTGCGGGGCTGAAGGCCGTGGGCGAGTCCGTGGACCAGCCACTGCGGTACTACCGGGTCAACCTGACTGGGACCATGAACCTGCTGGAGGTGAGAGCAGTGCAGCCCCGCCTCCTGCCACGCCCAGTGCGCAGCCTGCTGCTGTGGGAAATGGGGAGAGGCGCTCCACCAATCACAGAGCACTTTGGTTAAAGACCATTGCAGCTACAGCAGTGATTGGATACTTCGTAGTTCTGTGTCCAGGGGTCCTCCATTACCTTCAGTCATGGCTGCTGCCGCCGTACTCCATGACCAGTGGGGCTCCTCGCAGTTTCGTATGCGTAGGGAGTGGGTGGGACGTAAGCCTGATTCATCGTGGCTAGTGGTGTTACGGACCATAGTTGATCCGTGATCCGTACGGATCCCCCTCCACGGTTCGGCACGCATGTGAACCGCAGTTTAATTGCAAAGTTTAACCATAATAGTATGAAATACAGTTTTACTTTCACTGACACTTTACTACACAGTAAGTATTCCCTAAATCTCGATGCAGAGTGTAGTGTTACAAACATAAATAAACATCCATCGCATCGTCGTTTAAAGAATTTATTGACTAACCGGATTATATGCAGGAGAATCCAACTGAACATGGCACGTTATTCTCATAATGTTCCGGGACTCATTTCTGATGTGAATCACATCACACAGCATATCAATGCACTCTGTGCTCAAACAAAATAGAGCCAGTAACTAAAAGTTATGTTTGTCTTCCTTTCTGAAAAAAAGTTCTGATCCGTGACTCAAAAACTGTGATAAGATCCGAACGGTGAGTTTTGTAATCTGCTGCACCTCTAACCACGGCTGATGTTACCCTGCGTTGGTATTGGTTAGAGGGACATTCTTTCTGTGTGTGCGTGTGTGTCTGTGTGTAACGCGCTTGTGTGAGTACGTCTGTGAGTGTACATGAAATGGTCTACATACACCCGTATGTTCTATAAATGACTGTGTGCTGTGAGCTCGTATTACAGGTCTGTTTTAGAGGGCTCTGCCTGCCTGGTGTCAAGTGCCAAAGCACGCATTCTCAGTCTTTCTGTCTCTTTCTGTCTGTCCGTCTGGCTGTCTGTGTGTTTGTTCGTAGGTGATGCAGGCTCATGGGGTGCGCAGTATTGTGTTCAGCAGCTCGGCAACAGTTTACGGGGACCCCCAGCGACTCCCCATCGATGAGGACCACCCTGTAGGGGGGTGCACCAACCCCTATGGCAAAACTAAGTACTTCATTGAGGAGATGATCCAAGACCAGTGCAAGGCTGAGAGGGTAGGCGATCACCACAGAGCTGAGCCCCGCTCTCTTATGCACAGCCCAGCCCACCACAGAGCTAAGCCCCGCCCTCTTGTGCGCAGCCCAGCCCACCACAGAGCTGAGCCCCGCTCTCTTATGCACAGCCCAGCCCACCACAGAGCTAAGCCCCGCCCTCTTGTGCACAGCCCAGCCAATCACAGAGCTAAGCCCCTCCTTCTCATGCACAGCCCAGCCCACCACAGAGCTAAGCCCCTCCCTCTCATGCACAGCCCAGCCAGTCACACGCAGGCATCTTCCCATGAATTCTGTGTGTGTAATTAGGTTCCTTATAATATAAGGAATTATAAGGCGTGTGTGTGCAGGTATAAGGCGTGTGTGTGCAGGTATAAGGTGTGTGTGCAGGTATAAGGCGTGTGTGTGCAGGTATAAGGCGTGTGTGTGCAGGTATAAGGCGTGTGTGTGCAGGTATAAGGCGTGTGTGTGCAGGTATAAGGCCTGTGTGTGTGCAGGTATAAGGCCTGTGTGTGCAGGTATAAGGCGTGTGTGTGCAGGTATAAGGTGTGTGTGTGCAGGTATAAGGCGTGTGTGTGTGCAGGTATAAGGCGTGTGTGTGCAGGTATAAGGCGTGTGTGTGCAGGTATAAGGTGTGTGTGTGCAGGTATAAGGCGTGTGTGTGCAGGTATAAGGCGTGTGTGTGCAGGTGTGTGCAGGTATAAGGCCTGTGTGTGCAGGTATAAGGCCTGTGTGTGCAGGTATATGGTGTGTGTGTGCAGGTATAAGGCGTGTGTGTGCAGGTATAAGGCCTGTGTGTGCAGGTATAAGGCCTGTGTGTGCAGGTATAAGGCGTGTGTGTGCAGGTATAAGGCGTGTGTGTGCAGGTATAAGGCCTGTGTGTGCAGGTATAAGGGTGTGTGTGCAGGTATAAAGTGCAGGTATAAGGTGTGTGTGTGCAGGTATAAGGCGTGTGTGTGCAGGTATAAGGCCTGTGTGTGCAGGTATAAGGCGTGTGTGTGCAGGTATAAGGCCTGTGTGTGCAGGTATAAGGCCTGTGTGTGTGCAGGTATAAGGTGTGTGTGTGCAGGTATAAGGTGTGTGTGTGCAGGTATAAGGCCTGTGTGTGCAGGTATAAGGCCTGTGTGTGCAGGTATATGGTGTGTGTGTGCAGGTATAAGGCGTGTGTGTGCAGGTATAAGGCCTGTGTGTGCAGGTATAAGGCGTGTGTGTGCAGGTATAAGGCCTGTGTGTGCAGGTATAAGGCCTGTGTGTGCAGGTATAAGGCCTGTGTGTGCAGGTATAAGGCCTGTGTGTGCAGGTATATGGTGTGTGTGTGCAGGTATAAGGCGTGTGTGTGCAGGTATAAGGCCTGTGTGTGCAGGTATAAGGCGTGTGTGTGCAGGTATAAGGCCTGTGTGTGCAGGTATAAGGTGTGTGTGTGCAGGTATAAGGGTGTGTGTGTGCAGGTATAAGGCGTGTGTGTGCAGGTATAAGGCCTGTGTGTGCAGGTATAAGGCGTGTGTGTGCAGGTATAAGGCCTGTGTGTGCAGGTATAAGGCCTGTGTGTGTGCAGGTATAAGGTGTGTGTGTGCAGGTATAAGGCGTGTGTGTGCAGGTATAAGGCCTGTGTGTGCAGGTATAAGGCGTGTGTGTGCAGGTATAAGGCCTGTGTGTGCAGGTATAAGGCCTGTGTGTGTGCAGGTATAAGGTGTGTGTGTGCAGGTATAAGGCCTGTGTGTGCAGGTATAAGGCCTGTGTGTGTGCAGGTATAAGGCCTGTGTGTGCAGGTATAAGGCGTGTGTGTGCAGGTATAAGGCGTGTGTGTGCAGGTATAAGGCCTGTGTGTGCAGGTATAAGGTGTGTGTGTGCAGGTATAAGGCGTGTGTGTGCAGGTATAAGGTGTGTGTGTGCAGGTATAAGGCGTGTGTGTGCAGGTATAAGGCCTGTGTGTGCAGGTATAAGGCCTGTGTGTGCAGGTATAAGGTGTGTGTGCAGGTATAAGGCGTGTGTGTGCAGGTATAAGGTGTGTGTGTGCAGGTATAAGGCGTGTGTGTGCAGGTATAAGGCGTGTGTGTGCAGGTATAAGGCCTGTGTGTGCAGGTATAAGGCGTGTGTGTGCAGGTATAAGGTGTGTGTGCAGGTATAAGGTGTGTGTGTGCAGGTATAAGGTGTGTGTGCAGGTATAAGGTGTGTGTGTGCTGTGTGCTTTGCAGGATTGGAGCGCTGTGCTGTTGCGCTACTTCAACCCCATTGGTGCTCATGCCTCAGGACAGATAGGGGAGGACCCTCAGGGGATCCCCAACAACCTTCTGCCCTATGTCGCCCAGGTAACGGCCCACAGATTGTCTGCTGAGCTGGACTTGTCACACTGTGTCCTGGTAAACAGGGCATTTCCTGTGTGCTGGTGATGGAGTGCCTCCTCTCTTTTTATGACCCTCTCAGGTAGCCATAGGCAGGAGAGAGCAGCTCAGCGTGTTTGGGAACGATTACAACACCCCCGACGGAACAGGTGAGACAGACACCTGTGTGCCAGTGTGTACATGTTGGTTACAGTGTAGTGTAATGGTTAGGGAGCTGGGCTTGTAGCTCAGAGGTTACAGTGTAGTGTAATGGTTAGGGAGCTGGGCTTGTAGCTCAGAGGTTACAGTGTAGTGTAATGGTTAGGGAGCTGGGCTTGTAGCTCAGAGGTTACAGTGTAGTATAATGGTTAGGAGCTGGGCTTGTAGCTCAGAGGTTACAGTGTAGTATAATGGTTAGGAGCTGGGCTTGTAGCTCAGAGGTTACAGTGTAGTGTAATGGTTAGGGAGCTGGGCTTGTAGCTCAGAGGTTACAGTGTAGTGTAATGGTTAGGGAGCTGGGCTTGTAGCTCAGAGGTTACAGTGTAGTGTAATGGTTAGGGAGCTGGGCTTGTAGCTCAGAGGTTACAGTGTAGTGTAATGGTTAGGGAGCTGGGCTTGTAGCTCAGAGGTTACAGTGCAGTATAATGGTTAGGGAGCTGAAACTCATTTACCTGTGTGTTCATCCTTCCTCCCTCCTCCCTGCAGGAGTGAGAGATTACATCCATGTTGTGGACTTGGCTAAGGGTCACATCGCTGCTCTTAAGCAGCTCAAGGACAGCTGTGGCTGTAAGGTACGCGGGTCCCCTCCTTCTGACACTCTTTCAACACTTCTCTTTGGTTTGCTGTTGGTCCTTCACTCTGTCTCCCTCTATCGCTCTCTCTATCTGCTGTCTTTCACTCTGCTCATCCCCCGCTCCCTTATTCCCTCCCTCCCTCAATGCCGCAAGGCCAGACCTGAAATCCTGATGTCTGTCCACCACTAGGGGTCCTGTTTTACTATTTTTTTTTTTCCATTTTATTTAACCCTTCAGAAACTAATTAAATTCCTTCAGACTTGAAACACTTTTAAAAGAAACATTCCTTTTATTGTTGAACAGTTTGGGTGATCTGCAGGAAAATTTCAGATTTGTGATCACGATATCGGGTCTTGTTTGTGGGTTTTTGTATGTGGGGTGTGTGTGTCAGACTTTGTGTATTTGTGTTTTAAGTGTGTGTGTGTGTGTGTGTGTGTGTGTATATATATAAAATGGTTATATATAGGCCACATATTGTCCCCATCTAATGCTCCCAGTATGGTTTTAAAAAGTATTTTATTTTTTGCAGTATTTTCCCCACATTTCCTCCCTTTTTCTCCCTGCAGGTGTATAACTTGGGCACAGGCACTGGATACTCTGTGCTGCAGATGGTGAAGGCCATGGAGAAGGCCTCAGGGAAGGAGGTGAGTAACGCTGCCCCCTGGTGACTGGGAGGACTCAGGGAGGGAGAGAGGAGACCGGTTGGCCCAGAATATTGGGTTAAGGTCCCGGTGGAACACAGTGGGATCAGCGCTCTGCTCTGAGAGAGTCTGAATATGAGTTCGCTGCAGCATAAAGAACATGGCGGGGTAGAGGTGCCTGTGGACCTGTCCGTCCTCACACTGGCAGGGTTATTTTTGCAGATCCGGTACAAGATTGCCCCACGGCGGGGGGGGGACGTGGCCTCCTGCTACGCTGACCCCCAGCTAGCGGAGAAGGAGCTGGGCTGGAAGGCCAACTTCAACCTGGAGAGGATGTGTGAGTCCATAATCTGACCATGTGACCAGCCACTGTCAAGTGACCACCTGGTCTGCTGTCTTCTGGTGTCACCATTACCCTTACTGTGTGCATTTGTGTGTGTCTGTGTGTACATATGATTGTATATGAGTTTGTGTATGTGCATTCCCGTCTGTGTGTGTATGTGAGTGTGATTTTGGGAATTTTAGCTTGTTTTTTTATTTAACTCTAAAATTATGCAAGATGATTTGTTATATGTAGTTATCCTGTGAACATCGACGCATTCAGCAAGTCCACTCAAAGAAAGGTGCGGTTGTCCTTTCTGCAGGTGAGGACCTGTGGCGCTGGCAATCCCAGAATCCCACTGGGTTCAGCAACAGCCCAGCATCCTGAGGCCTCCTCCACCATCTCCCCGATCACCACAGATCACATGATGGGATCACATGACCAGACCACGCCTCTCTCCTTGTGAAGCTGGGCCAAAGCAAATCACCAAATCCCTCCATTAAGTGCATGAAAGCACAGGTTCTTTCCACTGATCAAATGTGTGTGCATGTATACACATCTACACACACACAAATATGTATATTTAAACTGTAAAGAACCTTAATAAGATAGTGTAGATAGAAATTATTTTTCTTAGATTGTTTTTATTTTATTTAAACAATTTCTTCTTCTTCTTTTCACAGTTACATTTTTTTTCTGATTAAATCTATCCCCTTCTCTCCCTCTTCCTCTCTGTCTCTCTCTGTCTCTAACTCTGTTCATCTCTGCTCTGTTTCCTACTATTTTCTGATCATATTTTATTTCTCTTAATACCATGGCTTGGATAAATTGTCGATTCCAATTGGCTGACAGTCATGCTTTGTATTTTTTTTGCATACATGCACAGTAAAGAATACATAGGGCCCAGAGAATGCCTGTGTGAAATACACATTCATTAAAACCAATCATGTCAGTGTAAAGGCCCTGTGTCTTTAGCGGGACTATCTTTGTGGTGCAGAAGTGTACATACATATAGTTTTGTACTTGAATAGATGATTATTAAAATACTGTTTTGTTCGAAAGTATATTGATTTTAGTAGCCATGGTATAAGAGACATAAACTCCTCCATGTCAGTTAATATAACAGAATACAGCACCATGGCACCATGTCTGGACAGCCACGTGTAGCTGGACAGTAGGTGCGTTCTTGCGTACTTGCTGCATTGCCATGGTTTATATCTTGCCCAAAAACTTGTCTGTTGTAAAGAAAGACATGTTTGATTAAAGTCTGTATTTACTTACAGCTGTGTGTGTGTGATTTATTTTATTTCATCTTTGTCACTGGCTCCCACCACAATATTTTACAGCTGTGCCATTCATCTCCACGCCCTGGGACAGAATAACTTTTGCACAAATGAGGAATCAGCAAAAACAGCTGTGTAGGAAAATTCTCAGATTGCAAATATTTACCATGTCAGTATAGCGATCCTGTGCACCTTCCACTAAAATCCCTAAATAACCTTCAAGAAAACTATGAGTATTTTTAATTGAGGTGTCATCCTATCATTCAGGCACATGTAGAAACAATGCCAACATTTTCTGAAATATCTGTTCGCGTTCATTGAAAAAGAAACGCGAGGATGACCTGCACTTCCGATATCCGTGAACTAATGCACTCAACTGGGACTCTGGGACACCGAGTTTGTTGGGGAAGTAATCATGATGTAACCTCGCTCAGACTTCACAAAAGTTCTGTTGACACGGCCGGGAGGTGTGAAACCGATATTATAATCTCCCGTCGCGTCCTGAGTCAAACCCGCCCCGGAGATCAGGCACCAGATGAGTCATCGGCGCTCGCGCGAAGATGGTGCAGTACTCTCTGGCTCGCGCTGCTTCGCTGACCGACGAATTAAACAGAGGCGCCGTCGCCATGGAGACGCAACGCCGCGCTTTATTCTAATTAAGCTGTACGTGGTGATATTTACAGCTACTGTACGAAAGAAACGATCTCTAAAACCATTGACTTCATCTTTTAAAAACCCGTTGCCAGAGCACTAACAGAGTTTCATATGTGTCTTTCTATCATATGAAAACACTAATGATTGCACTGAAACCATGTTGTGAAAGTCAGTTCTAATTTAAACAGGCAGACTACCTTTTGACTGTGAACGACATGACCATTGATTGACCGCGTGAAGGCCTGTAACCTTCACCGTGACTGTCATCGTGACCGTAATCTAGTCTCAGCAGGTTTATCTGCATTTCCCAAACCATTCAAAAACTGGTACAAGTTCATCGGAGGTGTTTGTGTTCGTTTAACATCAGTGAGGTTTCCCGGATTCTCGACTAAACACTAAGTCGTCAGTACCGTGTGTTGTAATTATTTTTTTATGCAGACTCACGGAATCAAAGGAAGGCTGTCGTGAGACTCAGCAATAAAAAAACACGAGGAGCTGGGTGAATTTTGTGATTTGCATGTAGACGTGAGAAGTGTTCACACAGTTGATGATTTTGCAACTCAGCTTGTGGTTTTCTGTGCAGAGTTTGACTTTGGAAATGATTGTTGCGAAAATGTGCCAGCAGAACTGTAAAAAAGTAAGACATGTCTGCAGGGAATGAGAGCAGCTCTGGTTTATCCGTGGTAGGAAATAGAGGGGGCTTTGGTGTTTGTGCATACAGTCTGTTATGGTGTTAGAACATGTGAGAATCTGGGAAGTTTGTGCCTCAGAAGGCACCATATGGGTAGAGAACAGACCCTGTGCATCTGCTGTGGTTTTAGTGCACTGCTGCGCCTTCCAGCCTGCTGGCAGCATCGCACCTTATATCAGTACCTTATAAACATGTGCAGCGCTCTGTCAGCTTCAGTAATCATACTTTAACTCTTTAATTTCTCCCAAATTAGTGAATAAAAACAATGTTTATAATATCAGCCTATTCGACCCATGCGATGCAGAGTAATCATACCTCTCAAAACCGAATGAACGCAGAGACGGTCTGTGACTCCTGCACTAAGGGTATGATGCAGAGACAGTCTGTGGCCCTCCAGGACTGGAGTTAAACCTGCAGACACTGTGGCCCTCCAGGACTGGAGTTAAACCTGCAGACACTGTGGCCCTCTGGGACTGGAGTTAAACCTGCAGACACTGTGGCCCTCCAGGACTGGGGTCAAACCTGCACACACTGTGGCCCTCCAGGCCTGGGGTTAAACCTGCAGACACTGTGGCCCTCCAGGACTGGAGTTAAACCTGCAGACACTGTGGCCCTCCAGGACTGGGGTCAAACCTGCACACACTGTGGCCCTCCAGGCCTGGGGTTAAACCTGCAGACACTGTGGCCCTCTGGGACTGCAGTTAAACCTGCAGACACTGTGGCCCTCTGGGACAGGACTGGAGTTAAACCTGCAGACACTGCGGCCCTCTGGGACAAGAGCTGGCCAAAGCATGTCAGTCCTGTTTCCTCCTAACAACACTGCAGGGTGACACAGTCAGGGGTGACTTGGGTGTGTCTGTCTATCTGTCTGCCCAGCATCCTCACTGAAACCCTAGAAACGGGGAGGATGGGAGTGTTAGATACAGAGGGAGGGAGGGAGGGAGGGAGGAGACACACAGAGTGACATTTTTGCCAAGGCATTAATGTCACAGACATACAGACTGAAACAGACCTGTGTGCAGCTGGAGGGCGAGGAAGCTGACAGCCGCTCTGTGTGTGTGAGTATGTGCACATGTGTGTTTGTCTGCCCGTGTGTGTGGGTGTGTGTGTATATGTATATATGTCTGCCCACGTGTGTGTGTATGTGTATGTATGTCTGCCCACGTGTGTGTGTCTGTGCATGTGTTCCAGTGCATGTGTGGTTATATTCATACATATTTGTATGAATGTGTTTCCATATTATCATACATTTTTTGGTGTATGTGTGAATGTTCGTTTGATTTTGTATATTTGTGTATTTTGTGTGTGTACTTGTGTGTTTAAAACAAATTATATGGTGTTGCAGGTTGTTTTTGGCTCAGTGCTCAGTTTGTAAGATCACACCATCTGCTTAATATAGTCTCTCTAAGGAACTGTAACTCATTGTCAGGCAGTCATATTTGCAAACTTTCTTTTGTAAAATAAACCTTTTTGGTCTGATTTATAAGTGTTTTTTGTTTTCAATCTTTTATAATTTAGGATTGTTTAAGTTTTATTGGAGGTCACTATGTCACAGAGCAGCAACATCTCCAGGTTGCATGTTGCTACAACGATGGTGACCACCGTGGCCCCTGACTACTGTGATGTCACAGATGAGACTGCCTCCCTCTTGGTGCCAGTGGTGTACAGCGTGGTGTTCTGCCTGGGCTTGCCAGGCAATGTGCTGGCGCTGGCAGTGCTGCTGCAGAGGGGGCGGGGCTATGCGGTGAAGCCAGCAATGCGTGTCTACCTGCTAAACCTCGCCCTGGCGGATGCTCTGTTCTCCCTGCCACTGCCTGCCTGGGCCGTGTACTATGCCCGCCGCGAGGACTGGCCCCTCTGTCAGTCCCTGTGCCGTCTGCTGGGGGCACTGTACTACACCACCACCTACAGCGGCGTGTCTTTCCTCACTCTCATCGCCGTGAACCGCTACCGAACGCTGACCCTGACCCCGCCCCGCCTCCCCATGCTGAAAGGGCGGGGCGCATGGTGCGTGTGCGCCACCATCTGGCTTTTCTGGCTTGCATGCGCTGTGCCCTCGTTAGCCACACCCCAGATGCGCCGTGATGCAGGCGTGGGGGGCGGGGCTGGGCGGGAGCGCTGTTTCCGGGACGTAGACCCTCGTTGGGCTCTGGCAGCTGTGGGTTTCTCTGTGCTCGCCTTCCTGGCAGTTCTGACCTCCTACCTGTCCATCCTGGGCTCGCTGGGCGTGGCCCCTTCACAGAAGGGCCTTCACCGTCGCCAGGCAGCCATCGCTGTGGCAACCACACTCCTAGTGTTCCTGGCATGTGTTCTGCCGTACCATGTGACCCTGGCTCTGTGGGCGGGGCTCGGGTCTGGACCGCGCCCTCCATGCCCTTCGCTGGTGCACCGGGTCTCCACAGTGCTCTTTAGTGCCACCTGTTGTCTGGACCCCTTGGTGTACTGCTTCTCCCTTCGCCGCTTCCGCAAGCAGGCACGGTTACTGCTCTGGGGCGGATCTACACCCTCTCTCTTGCCCCGCCTCCAGTCCAGAACCAAGCAGGGGTCTGTGCTTGCCTCCGAGCCCAAAGACACCCGGACATTCTCCTCCTAGAGCTCCCAGCTCACATCGTTTGCTTCCTTGAATACCCCTGAGACAGAAGGGTTTGGTTCTGAGCTGCTCTGGACTGCAGTCATCCAGCCCCCGACCCACTGAGTGGCAGAAACAGCCACCCAGCACACTTCCCCTGAATTACTTCAGTGAATATACAACTGTTTATCTGGATTGTGTGTGACAGTGTAAGCTGTGTAAAGTACTGTGCTATCTTTAAATCAGGACAAAAGTTGGGATGTTTTATCTTTTATTCAGGAAATGGAGTGATTTCATCTTTCTTTTCAGCATTGAATTTAGTATTTTAATCTCTTGTTCATGGCATAAATACAGGGACAATCCATCAGTCATATGGGTCATGATCACCTTTGTGTAGCCAGGTGATCACCTGAGACCCCCAAAGTCAAATTAAATAAAACATTTCAGTAGTGCATGCTGTCAGAGTTCTGGTTACAGCACGCATTAGAAGATCAGCTTCCTGTCTCAGCTTTCTCTCTCTGTTTGCTTTCTGCATTTGTCCCAAATGTTAAATCCTTCATAACAGCGTTTCTGTCACAGATGTGTGTGTGGCACTTTACCATCTTTAGTTCTGCTATCAAAATTATGGGCATTTGAACTGCTTCAGAAACACAGTATCAATAATATTGGAAATATCACTGTTTTAACAACTCCAGTAATCAATGACTGTGACAGGTTATGTTTAAAAATAACCTTCCCAACCCTGACTATGACCTGTGCAGTACTGTACTTATGGTTTATTTGAAAGCAAAGGTATTGTATTAAAACACATAACTTTTTGTTTTGTAGACCATTCACATACACAGACCATTCACATTTTTTGCTGTAAAAAATGTTAAATAAAGAGTTTGTTTGCCTGTTCCTGGATCAGTCTTTTTTGGTGTCCTGTTCTGTCTTCATCGTCATGGAGAGCAGCATTCATGTGTCTCCCTGAGTATTTGGTCTTTTAGTGCTAATTCAGATTGTGTCTGTGCTGTAGATGTGTGTACGAGCGAATGTGTGTGAATCGTGTGTGTGCTAGTAAGTGTATGTGTGTGTGTGGTGTGTGTGTGTGCGTAGTGGGTGTAGTGTGAGTGTGTGTGTCTGTGTGGTGTGTGTGTGTATGTGTGTGTGTGTGTGTGTGTGTGAGTGTAGTGGGTATGTGGTGTGTGTGTGTGTGTGTGTGTGTGTGTGTGTGTGTGTGTGTGTGTGTGTGTCTGTGTGTGTGTGTGTGTGTGTGTGAGTGTGTGTGTAGTGGGTATGGTGTGTGTGTGTGTGTGTGTGTGTGTGTGTGTTGGGGGTTTTCCCAGGGTTGTGTTCTCTGGGTGTGACAGACAGACAGCACAGGGCAGGTCTGAGGTGTGGTTTCAGCTATTGACTGGTGACTCATTCTGACCCCAGCAGTGTCAGCCTGGCCCCTCCCCCTGTGCCTGGCCCCTCCCCCACACACAGGTACACACACACACATAAACACACTCACACACAGGCACACACACATACATACACACACTCACACACAGGCACACACACACACACACACACACACAGGCACACACATGCACACACACACGCGTGCGCACACACACACACACTACACAGACACACTCATACACACACTCACACATTCATGGATATATACAAACACTACAAAAACAAGTACACACAATACACATGCACACGCACAAACATATGCTTACACATATTAATCAAGCAAATGAGAATTGTGTTCTTCGCTAAAAATAGCTTTATAATAATAATAATAATAATAATTAGAAAACATTTACAACGTCAACAGTCTTACATTCAGTGCTGAATAACCTGGGTCACAGTGAAGCATCTCTCTGAGGTGAGGGTCTTTGATCTTCACTAACACTACCACTCTGTGCTCTGTCTGATGAGACAGGTGATCAGGTGATCTGCACACCTCAGCAGCAGGAAAGAGTCTCTCCATACTGAGCTAAAGGGACTCCTCAGCGCCATGGCAACAGCTGTCAAACAGAAAAGTAAATGGCAGAGATAAAAAGCCAAACAAATACCACACACCAAATTAAAAGACAAACCTCCAGGACTGGCTAGTCATGAAAGAGTGTTTTAGTGGGGTAGTCACATGGAGTGCAGACAGAGTCTATCTGGTCAGAGATACTCCTCTATCATGCATTCACAATCATTACATGTGCACTAGGTCTCCACCAGGGGGCGATAGAAAGTTGGATGTCAGAGTTCCTGCGGTTTGTCCCTGCACTATGCACTGTCGTCATCCACACGCACACAAACCGAAGGACATGATGGAGCCAGCATCAGTCCCACAGACACTCTGCCATCCTCCATCTCTCTCCAAATGGTGTGTCAAATGATTCAGCTCATTTTTCAGCAATGAGAGTCTTCCTGTGATAGAGCTGCCCAGCTGTCAGCAGTCTTTTGGCTCAGAGCAGACATTTCCTGTGTGGGCGTGGCTAAGAGCAGACACTTCCTGTGTGGGCGTGGCTCAGAGCAGACCATTCCTGTGTGGGCGTGGCTCAGAGCAAACCATTCCTGTATGGGTGTGGCTCAGAGCAGACACTTCCTGTGTGGGCGTGGCACAAGTGTGCAGCTCATCCACTCAGCTGCATTTCCAGAGCTCAGTTCTCACAGACAGAGATGGGTTCTGCGATTCACACTCATCACTCAATACAGAAAAACACTGTGGTACTCTTAATCAACATAATCAACAGTAATCATAATAATAATAATAATAATAATGGTTATAGTGACTGATATAATCATAAGAGAAATGGTATGCTTTTTTTCCAACACAGATATTTACATTATAATAATGAGGGAATTACATAAATCTACCCAGTGAGATTCCTCTGTGTTTCAGTGATGAAAGTCCGTGCAGTCCAGACATCAGCTAGAGCAGACTGTACTCCAGACACAAGGCTCCTGTTAGAATCCCAGTCTGGATGAGTGACAGAACTACAACAGGAAAGTTCCCAAAAAAACTGAAGATCATTTTGTTGTTTTGAACACATTTTGTGATAGCAACAGAAAAACCTGTTCTAGATGTCCAGGTGCATGTTGGGAATGTTAAAGTAATGTCTCTGGGTATGTTTCTGCTGGGAATGGTCTGGGAAAACCAGAAAGCATTAAGTGGGACATGACGTCTTTCCTCACAAACATGGAGAGGACTGGCATTTCAATGTTAGGGTGGATTTAAACTTTTAAAAGCATACTTTCAAAGAAGGGGTGTGTTAAATCAGTGAGGGGTGTTAAACACTCTTATGTTTCCTCTGCCTTTTCTCTCAAAGGATTGTAAGACACAGCGTCCATTTCCCCACCCTGAGTCCTGCTGCGGCAGCAGGCAGTCTTCCGTTTGGTTCATGTCGGATACAAATCCAAACAGGAAACAAAAAGAGAAAAGGAGAGAAAGAGAAATGGGGAGGGAGCGAGAGATGGAGGGAGGGGGGAGGAGAAGCAAAGAGAAAATCAGAAAGCAGAGAGAGAAATATTCAGAAGCTGATGGATATAAGACAGGCAGAGCTCACACACGGCACCGCTAACATCAGCTATATAAATATCATAATCAGATCATTACATATTCCATTCTATTCTAAAAATACATACAGCAGTATAAAATATACATAGAAATATACATACGTTTAATATAGATTAAAATATTTCCTCTTTGTCTGATTGAACTACACTGTAAGGCCTTGTTTGCTGGATCAGGGGGCAAATTCATGGTGGCACTGCAATGGCACCCTTTCTCCACTAGGGGGCGCTCTCCACAGCTGGAGCTTTCCCCCGATTTGGCACGTGTGTTATTATGGCAAGATACAGAAAATTATCTTACACATACACCACTCGTCACACACACTGATATGAAATTGGGTACAGATATGAAGTTGATTTTTACTCATCGTTTTCACAAATAAACCACAGCATCAGGTTTGAACACAGCCTGTGGACACATCGGCGACAGATAGAAGGAGAGACAGCGGGAGAAAGGATCCGTCCCCACCCTGACTGCCATAATATTCTCACATTTTCAATAATCAAAAACAACCTGCAGGTTACAGAATAAAAGGTGCTATGTGTCTATGCACATTACTGAGAGAAATAGAGATAGAGAAACAGAGATAGAGCGAGAAGAGAGCTTGGGTCATTTTCTGGACTGTGAAATAGACTCTGGAAGAGACTCATTGCTTCTGTAATTTTCTTTACATGCCTTCTTCTGGACACTATACTTCAGCCATTGAAAAAGAAGGTCCCTGCAGTTCGCCTCATTCTCCATGGGGTCTTGTGTGCATGTCCATTGTGTGCTACATTAAAAACACAGCTGGGGCCAGCATCCCCTGTTGGTTGCTACTGGTGTGGCTGCAGTGCCAGCGATGATGTCACAAAGAGAACTCTCCCTTTAGCCTGAGTGTCCTGGCAGAATTTGGCTGCTAGAGGGCGCTGTTATTTCACAGTAAGAGAGACAGCACAGAAACAGCCAGACAGACCACAGCTCAATGTATTCTCACAGGCTATTAAACCTCAGCTCACTGTGCTTCCTCTTATGTTCAAGATCCTAATTAGAGTGATTGGGAGTGTAAGCGTGTGTGAAAGAGTGTGTGTCAATAAGTGTGTGTGGTGGAGTGTGTATGTGTGTGTGATTGAGTGTGTATGTGTAAGAGTGCATGTGTGTAAGTGTCTGAGTGAGAGAGAGTGTGTGTGTGTGTAAGAGTGAGTGAGAGTGTGTGTGTGAGAGAGCGAGCGAGTGAGTGTGTATGTGTGTGTGTGTGTGAGAGAGTGAGTGAGTGTGTGTGTGTGTGTGCGTGTGAGAGTGAGTGTGTGCGTGTGTGTATATGCGTGTGAGAGAGTGAGTGTGTGTGTATGTATGTATGTGTGTGTGAGAGTGATGTGTATGTATGTATGTGTGTGTGTGTATGTGTGTGTGAGAGAGAGAGTGAGAGAGTGAGTGAGTGAGTGAGTGGGTGTGTGTGTGTGTGTGTGTGTGTGTGTGTGTGTGGGTGTGAGTGAGTGAGTGAGTGTGTGTGTGTGTGTGTGTGTGTGTGTGTGTGTGTGTGAATGTGAGTGTGTGTGTGTGTGTGAGAGAGAGAGTGAGAGAGTGAGTGAGTGAATGAGTGAGTGTGTGTGTGGGTGTGTGTGTGTGTGTGGGTGTGAGTGAGTGAGTGAGTGTGTGTGTGTGTGTGTGTGTGTGTGTGTAAGGGTGTGTGTGTGTGAGTGTGTGTGTGTGTGTGTGTGCGCATCAGAAGCGAGTCTGGGCCTCAGGGATGTAGATCTCGATGCTGTCAGCGCTCTCGGTGGCAGAGTTTTGGCGGAAAGAGTGTGCCGCGCGTTTGGCCTGCAGCAGCCTCCCGTGGGGGTCCTGTGAGTCTGTCCCCAGATCCACAGATTTCTCCCGTGCCGGCAGGGGTGGGGCCTCACTGCGGGATACACCCCCCCTGGGGTCCGGCCCGCCCCCTGCCCCGCCTCGGGCTCGGCCAGCCCCCACACCCCCGCTGGGTTTCTTTGGTAATGGGGGAGGCAGAGTTTTATCGTCCTGGATTTGAGGGGGGACATAAAGATGGGGATGTGTGATGTGTAAACAGATGTGTAAAACAGAGCGGGGAGAAAAAGGTAAAAAATACAAAAATTAAAAAGACGATCAGTGATTATGCATGAAAATATGAGTGATTGAATAAAAATTTGGAAAAGAAAAAAAATGAGGTCATGAGAATGGTGGAGAGAGAAAAGAGAGAGAGAGAGAAGGAAAGAGAGAGGTGTTAGTTTTGGCTGCTTGCAGAGCTGTCCTTTGTTCCTGTGATCCATGTAAGTGTTACCGTGATCTGCTTGATGGAACAAGGCAGCCATTCTGGGTCAAATCCACGTGTTACTGTAATCAGCATGACTCAACAAAGTGGACATTCCAGCTCAACATGTCAGCTTGAGTTGCTAGTGCCGCTGCTCTGTTTCCTGTCTTTGGACAGGGTCATCTGTTTGACCCTCCTGCACACAGCCATTTTGGCTCTAAGGGAGGGCTGGGAGTACGGGCTGGAGAAGGCCCCTCTCACCTTGGGATACAGCCGCCAGCCCGAGTCTTTGAGACGCTGGAGCTCCTGGAAGTTGAGGCGCACCTCCTCCACCGCCAGCTGCAGCAGGTCCCAGAGCTCGGCCAGGTCCTGGGGGCTCGGCTGGGGGTGTGCCGTGGGGTCCTGCAGGGCCACACGTTAAAGCTTTCAGCACCCAAAACTTCATCTTCCTGCTTTTTGTGTTTTTAGTGTGTGAAGATGTGTGAAATGAGCACAGTCAAAGCATGACGTCTGAGATTAGTGGTAAAACTGAGGGTCAAAATTGTTTTTAAAAATATGTGATGTTACAAACGGCCTTCATTTTAACACTCTTATTTAACACACAGATGGCTCACGTGAGCTTTCATGAACCCCATTTGTGAGGACTGACACTCATCTGTCTACCACTGACTTGTCTGCACCAATCAGAAATGTTTTTCTATCCACAGCCTATGCAGTCATTTGCCCATATGGGAGCTCCTTAAACGTGTGGCTAAATGAAAGCCCCCATTTCTTATTTAACCCTGCCCCACATGGCCGTAGTTTGCTACTTTGAAGACTTTTATGCGCACACTCAAACACATGGCCAATCACTTTGTAGATACCCAGGAATGGGAGCTTCCACATTTAAGTTCCTCATGGAGGAAGTAAACCTGGCCATGTGTAGCCCTGAGCAGGTACCTCACCTGAGCTGCTCCAGCAGTGTGGATGGATAGTGTCTGAATGTCAGTTGTATACGTCACCCTGGATAAGAGCAGATGCTAAATAGATGATTCAGTATTGAGAGAGACTTCATTTCCCATCAGTACCCTGCACTGCACACAACCTGAACCTCCACCCACCCGCAGGTCTCTGTCTCACCTGGCAAGCTGTTTCATGGACTAACATCTCTCTGTTTAAACTAACAAGACTTCCAGACAAGACTGTGGAATTCACTCTCAGATAACTGTCACCTATACTCCCTGGATATGCACTGAAATGTTTTGGGGTTTCCTGTGTTAATCCTTTTTTATTACTTTTAAATCCCCATTAACCTTTTTTGTTCAGCTTTGAATGCCATTTCAGGGGTGTAGGGTGGACTGAACTGACTTCAGTACAGGGGCACGGGGAGATGACATCAGTACAGGGGCACGGGGAGATGACATCAGTACAGGGGCACGGGGAGATGACATCAGTACAGGGGCACGGGGAGATGACATCAGTACAGGGGCACAGGGAGATGACATCTTTACAAAGGCACATAGAGGTGACTTCAGTATAGGGGCACAGGCGGATGACATCATTACACAGGCACACGGGGATGACATCAGTCCAGGGCACAGGGAGATGAAACATTTGGTTCACAGACACATTTGACACGATGGACACTGTGGCTTGTGACTGGGAGCTCCTGTTCCCAGCCCAAAGCAGCCGTATTTAAGACACTGGGCGGATGCAGGAGTTGAGGATGTGGTTGGTCTGTAGACCCTGAGGTAGGAGTCCACTGCCTCACAGGGTTAAAGGTCAGAGAAGACTCACCAGGCTCTGCTGGCAAAGCCTGAAAAACTGCTGGACTTTCTGAGACATGAAGATCTGGGCATTGCCTACAGCACTGCGGATCCTTGTCAAGGCTGGAGGAGAGAGAGAGGGAGAGAGGGGGAGAGAGAGAGAGGGAGAGAGGGGGAGAGAGAGAGAGGGAGAGGCACAGAGTATCAGGTGAGACAGAGCTGCAAGTTAGGTTTGAAAACAGGTAAGATGACATCAGAGCAGTTGTGTCTCAGAGGTACAGAGGTGAAATGGCCGTCTTCTCACACTCTCTCACAGCAGCAGCCCGCTACAGGAACAGCCTCACCCAGCCCCATCTCTAGCTCCAGCTCCATACCCCAGCTCCAGCCTCAGCACCATACCCCAGCTCCAGCTCTATACTCCAGCTCCATACCCCAACCCCAGCTCCAGGTCCATACCCCAGCGCCATACCCCAGCTCCATACCCCAGCTCCAGCCCCATACTCCAGCCCCATTCCCCATCCCCAGTTCTATACTCCAGCTCCATACCCCAGCCCCAGCTCCAGCCCCATACCCCAACTCCAGCTCTATACTCCAGCTCCAGCTCTATTCTCCAGCACCATATCCAAACCACTGCTCCAGCTCCAGCACCATACCCAAGCTCCAGCTCCATACCCCAGCCTCAGCCTCTGGCCCACGGGGCCCTGTACTCTGCTTACCCTCTTCTGGCAGGTCCTTTTCCTCTGCCTCCCTCTCAAAGCGCTGGCACCATCGCTCCATCCTCTCCACCTCTGTGTGAAGCATGCGCAGGTAGAACTCTCCATCGCGGGGAAACGGTGAGGAGCGGGCGGAACCGGGCAGGCTGTGGGAGCCCTCACTGGCCCAGCCCTGCTCAGGGTCGTGGCCAGGCATTGGGGCCCGGGCGTGGCCCTGTCCAGGGGTGTTGGCGTGGGCGTGGCGTGGGTTGTTGGCATGGTGATAGTTGTCATGGTAACCCCACTGACCCTGGGTGTGTATGGTGCAGGACTCCTCCGGCTCAGAGGCATGGCGCTGGAAGGGGGCGGACCCATGTGATGAGGCCACGCCCCTCCCACGGTGCTCCTCCCTCTCCAGCTCAGCCTGCACACCCGCCATCACTGAACAGGAGCGGCGGAAACGCTCCCGTCTGAGAGAAACAGAATGTGCTTTTCTTAATTCTCACCCTGTCACCCCCTCACGCTCCCCCACTCGCCATCATGACCCCCTCACAACCCCCAGACTGCTGCAGTCTCTGCTCAAACCTGGACCCGGAGTTCAGTCCAGCTGACATTTCAGTCTGTATTTATTTAACTGACAAGTGCGGCTCGGAAAAGCAACCTGACATTTCACAATTTCTGTACTGATCCTGACCTTAAGCTAGTACAATGTGCGCAAGCTCTTACACACACACACACACACACACACACACTCACACACAAACACATGCACACACACATGCACACACACACACACACAAACACATGCACACAAACACATGCACACACACACAAACACATGCACACACACGCACGCACACACACACACGCACATGCACACACACACACACAAACACACACATGTATGCACGCACACAAACACACATGCACATGCACACACGCCACCACGCACGCACGCACACACATGTATGCACGCACACAAACACACACACACTCACACACAAAGGAAACAGCTGTGTGTGTAAAAAGAGAGACAGGGAGAGAGAGCATTTTCGGGGTACCTCTTGTCCTCCACTTGCACCCCGATAGACTGCATTGCCCTCAAAGCTTTGCTCTCAGCGTCTGATTCTGAGTGAGTCTCAGAGCTGTCCACCTGAGTGAATCACAACAGGGAAACACAGCACAATGAGTCAAGCAAAATCCACACCTATCACAATACAGCAAACCACATCAAAATGAATCAAACCAAAACCAAACTGACCACAATAAATCAAACCATTCACAGCCAATCGACCCTCAACATGATTCAGAATAAACAAAACATAATCCAAACCAAATTGTAGGAAACCAAACAAAATGCATCTTATAGTTGTATCTACTGAATGTGTGAAACTGAATGAAATATTTAAAATCCCCCCTACCTGCACAGCGATTGAGGGCCTCCAGCTACGGCCGTGTGTGTCCTGCACAAAGTCTCCCGGGGTCCTTGCGCCCCCTTTCCCGTTGTGGGGGAGGGAGATGGACTTTCCCAGTGTCGCAACGCCCCCGGCCCCCCCCCTCCCCCTCCCCCGCTCTCCAGAAGATTCTCTGCTGAGCTGCTGTGCTTCGGTCTCATCGGCACTGCCCCCGCCCCTCCTCCCCCTCCAGGGCCCCTGAAATAGCCCTCCTGGGCCCCTCGGGGCCCGTCCAGACTCTCAGCGGAGTTGCTGTGCTGATGGTAATAGCCGGTCCTGGAGGTCCGGCCGCCCCCCAGCTCTGCCCCATCCACGCTGCGCTGCCGGAGGCGGCGTGGCGCCGGCTGCCCTGTGCTGTGGAAGTATGCCTCCTGGGTGGAGTCTGTGCTGCTCTGGGCTGTGCCACCCAGCTGGGGCCGGCCCATCCGTGGTGGCAGGGGGGGCGGCTGCTTCCTTTTGTGGGGGAACACTGGGACGGAGGGGGGGGGGGGGGCGAGGGAGAGAGAGTTCATAGTTGTCAGGTTATAGTGGTGTAGTGCAAAAAAAAAACCTAAAAGTATGTCAAAGGTAATTTTAACACATCAGAGACATGGTAACCCTAAGTGCAAAAAAACCCTAACCTTAAAATATCCCTAACCCGAACCCGAAAACCGGTAACCCTGTAATTTTAACCCTAACCATCAGAGACATGTCATGTCTAACCCTAACCCTAACCCCTTAACCCCTAACCCTAACCCAGACTCCTGTCCTGCTGCAGCCTATGCGAACCTGAACCCCGAAAATCTAACGAACCCTAACCCCTAACCCTAACCTTAACCCTGACCCCTAACCCCTAACCCTAACCTTAACCCCTAACCCTAACCCAGACTCCTGTCCTGCAGTGTGCTGTAACCTTAAATCTAACCCCTAACCCCTAACCCTAACCTTAACCCCTAAGCCTATCCCTAACCCTAACCCGAACCTGAACCTGAACCCGAACCCGAACCCGAACCCTAACCCGAACCCTAACCCCTAACCCTAACCCTTAACCTTAACCTTAACCTTAACCCCTAACCCCTAACCCCTAAACCCTAAACCCTAACCTTAACCCCTAACCCTAACCCAGACTCCTGTCCTGCAGTGTGCTGTAACCTTCAATCTAACCCCTAACCGTAACCTTAACCCCTAACCCTAACCCAGACTCCTGTCCTGCAGTGTGCTGTAACCTTAAATCTAACCCCTAACCCCTAACCCTAACCTTAACCCCTAACCCCTAACCCCTAACCCTAACCTTGAGCCTGAGCCATCATTGACATTTGAAAAAGCTGTTCCAGGCCCTGCCTTTGAGGACCTGCACTCTCTGTGGTAACCCTCAGGGCAGCACTGGCCACAGGAAAGGCACAAATCCGATTGGCTGATCAGCATCGGCCACAGGACAGGCACAGATCTGATTGGCTGATTTCACCATATTGCAGCCCCCTTTGTTTGAGTCAGGGCCAGATGAAGGCTTGCTGACCAAAATGTTCTCACTGTTTCAATGTGGTGATACAAAAGTGAAAAACTGCAAGCCACACACTGTGTGCATTTCTTTCATGTCCACTCAGGCCCTGCCAGCTCCACACACATGTGTTTGGGAGGGCTCACTTTACTATTGCTCTGCAACAGCAAGGTACATGAGAGCATCACGGAAACATAAGCTGACCCCAGGAAAAGAGGAAACATCTCCACTGCGGGTTATGTGGGAATGTTTCACGTGCTGCGTGCATCAGAGCGCCAGGCTGGGACCAGAGTGTCGTGATTGAGTGGAGTGAACATTCTCACAGGGCGCCCTCTGCCATAAACACGTCCCTCAGATTAAAACAGGGCGCCCTGTGCCATAAACACGTCCCTCAGATTAAAACAGGCCTGATAACAGTCACACACACTCGCACGGCTGGCCTGTGTGGAAATGTAGTCCCTGATGCATATTTAGCTAAATGGGCCAAACACCCAATTTGCTAAGTTCTGCAAAAGCACACATCCCAGTTCAAAGACAAATAGAGCAATGTCAGGCTAATTTAATTCCTTTAAAACCCCTGCCTTTGATACCCACAACGGTCTGCAACAGCCAGATATGATCCAGCTAAGGCTTAGAGATGAGCAGAACACAACACAGCACAACAGAAACACCAGACACAAAGAATACAGTCATATCACACAGTCAAACCTCAGGGGCAAATATGCAGCCCTAGTGGCAACTGCTATACAGACAGTTATGTTACAGACAAGTTAAGCAGAGACAGAGCGGGAGGGCAGGAGGGAGGGAGACTGACGGTGGGAAAGTGAGAGGGACAAGCTTAATCTGTACTCTAGGGGGTATATGTGGGCCTGCACTTATGTGTGTACGTGAGCATGTGTGTGCATGTATATATGTGGGTTTATGAAGGTACTTGTGCACTGAAGTGGGTATATGTGTGTGCGTGTGTAGGTGGGTATATATGTATATATGTGGGTGTGTGTGTGTGCGTGTGTAGGTAGGCATATATGTATATGTGTGTATATGTGGGTATATGTGTGTGCATGTGTGGGTGGGTATATATGTATATATGTGGGTATATGTGTGTGCGTGTGTAGGTGGGTATATATGTATATATATATGTGGGTATATATGTATATGTGTGGGTATATGTGTGTGCGTGTGTGGGTGGGTATATATGTATATATGTGGGTATATGTGTGTGCGTGTGTAGATGGGTATATATGTATATTTGTGGGTATGTGTGTGTGCTTATAGACTGCAGATACACGTCTGCATCTTGCTGAACATCTGTCCTTCTGAATGACTCAGAGAGGACCATCTGTGGGAGCTGTCGCCATGCCGACAGTCTCCGATGGCTACCGCCTCCCTGATGGCCACCTGGGCACCTGTCAGCTCTGTTGATGTGGCGACATTTGTGCTTTGTGTTTAAAATGGTACTCCAGCTGAGCCTGTGATGTTTGACCCCGTCTCCCCAGTGCGTTGACCCCGTCTCCCCAGTGATGTTTGACCCAGCTCAGAATCAGCCCACTCCCCCATTGTCTGCTCAGAGCCATGGTCCAAATCAAGTTCGATGGCATGATATTTTATCTCAAAAACAGGCACCACCTTTTAAGAATATTTCTAATTTTGTCAAAATGCACAACAACCTGACAAATACTAAATCCAGATTTATGACATGTGAGGTAGCAGAGTGATTTTTCAGAGGCTGGACTTGATACATGGAGAAATGCTCCCATTGCAGATTTAAAGAAGCTCCATGTTTGAAACGATCGACAGAAAAGGGAATATGTGCATTTCTGACATCACTGAACATGTCCCCCTATCCAGAGAGCCCTCTGTATGTGCCACTGTGCACAGGGCTGTTTCTGACACTTTCAACACATGAGGTCTCACTCCTCAGTCACTCACTCACCACATGAGGTCTCACTCCTCAGTCACTCACTCACCACATGAGGTCTCACTCCTCAGTCACTCACTCACCACATGAGGTCTCACTCCTCAGTCACTCACTCATCACATGAGGTCACACTCCTCAGTCACTCACTCACCACATCAGGTCTCACTCCTCATTCACTCACTCACCACATGAGGTCTCACTCCTCATTCACTCACTCACCACGTGAGGCCTCACTCCTCAGTCACTCACTCACCACATCAGGTCTCACTCCTCAGTCACTCATTCACCACATGAGGTCTCACTCCTCAGTCACTCACCACCACATGAGGTCTCACTCCTCAGTCACTCACTCACCACATGAGGTCTCACTCCTCTCAGTCACTCACTCATCACATGAGGTCACACTTCTCAGTCACTCACTCACCACATCAGGTCTCACTCCTCATTCACTCACTCACCACATGAGGTCTCACTCCCATTCACTCACTCACCACAGGTCTCACTCCTCATTCACTCACTCAGCACATGAGGTCTCACTCCTCATTCACTCACTCACCACATGAGGTCTCACTCCTCAGTCACTCACTCATCAGCAGGACTCCCAGAACTGCAGCCCTTCATTGAGCCGAGGATGCCAGGCTCAGCTGCTCACTCCTCAGCCACTCATTTAAAACTCTATTTTAATCCAGGGAGTGATGAGAGATCCTCGCCAAAGCACTGCCTGCCAGAACACAACCATTCATTCTGCACTTTCACTCTGTGCCTGCCTCACTCTCCCTCTCTGTCTCCCTCTCTCTCGCTTCCCCTCTCTCCCTCCCTCTCTCTCTGCCTCCCTCTCTCACTTTCCCTCTCTCCCTCCCTCGCTCTCTGCCTCCCTCTCTCCCTCCCTCCCTCTCTGCCTCCCTCTCTCTCGCTTTCCCTCTCTCTCTCCCTCTCGCTCTCTCTCCCTCTCTTTCTCTCCCTCTCTGCCTCTCTGTCTCTCTCCCTCTGTCAGCTCAATATGCTGTACCTGCATGAATCTCAGAAAGGAAATATTACTGAGAGTGCAACATTCAGGCAATGTATAGGCAGACGTTTTAATAAAAACACATGGAAACAACACTATAACAGCGGTAGCTGTAAAAATGAAAATGTAGTGAAATATAATGAACAGATTTTGAAAGAGCTTCATTTAGAGACATGATTATTATATTTGCGGGCTATTAAATGTTAGCAGTGGTATAGTAGCTGCAGGTTTGATGGCGATGGAGAGGAGAGGTGAGAACTCCACAGATACTGAGACTAGGATGAACGGAATAATGTAGAGACAGATGGAAAAGAGTGATTCAGGGCAGAATTTTCACAGTCACAAACATTGTGAAAATAACGAAGACATAAAACCAAGATGAAATCTGAAAAGAGAGACGGAGAAAAGACATGAGAGAGGGGGATTGGAACAAGGAGAGGGAGTGATAGAGGGGTGAAAGATAGAATGAAATGAAAAAACAGACAAAATGACAGCAGAAACAGTGCAAAAATGCAGTAATCAGTGTGGCAGGGATTCAGGATTCAGTGATTCAGTGATCTGGTGATTCAGTGATTCATTGAAATGCGCAGTAACTAACCAGCTGCGCCCTTGGCCCCGCCCTGGGGGCCGGACAGAGAGAAGACGGGCAAGCAGTCATCGTCATGGGAGACGCCAGCCTGGATGGCACGTACGTAGCTGTGGCTGCGTGCTCGAAAGCAGCCTGGCAGGTCCAGAGCGTCCACGGCCTGCGACTCACCCAGCTCTCCAAAAACTGACTCACACATGGAGTCTCCGAGCTGCAAAACACACAGACACAAGACGTGAACAGAGACCACTGCTAACACTACTAATCTGCCAGTGCTAATGAACTCAGCACTACCTGAAAGCGCTAACATACAGAGCACAGCTAACCTTCCAGTGCTAATGCACATAACAGCTGTACAAACCTGACAAAACAAAGCTAACCTACCAGCTCAAATGAACAGAACACAGCTAACCCATCAGTGTTAATGTACAGAGCACCGCTAACCTGCCAGCATTCCCACGCTGCCTCACTACACACTTTCAAGGGTTTTACATTATGTCAATATCCTGCTCCTCTGAAGGCCTATAAATAAGCACAGTGCATAAGGAGTGTTACATTACATTACATTACAGTGAACACTCCTGTTCACATCAATTTCTGAGAGAACATAATGCATTCACAAGAGTCTTAATGTTGAGTGCTTCAGACATGGCTAACAACACTCCAGACCAGAGGGCGCTGTACAGCGGCCCTAAAGTGCTTATGTATTTACCTATGTCATCCTATAACCCAGATACCAGTCCAGATAAATACCATGTTAGCACATACTGTAATACGCTGTACCTTTTAGAAAGGGGCGAGAGTTGGGACCTCCAGCAAAACCAAACACATTTCTCTGCACTGCACGGCTCTCAGTCTCTTAGGGACTGATTCTCAAAAACATTCATTTTGCTGGTGTAGCCACTGATTCGGTTACTGACTATTTTAGCTGGTCTGAGCTCTGTGGTCTGCTCACCATCTCCAATGTGAAATACAAACACAAAGGAGAGTCAGATTTGGGTTATTATGCACTGAACATGTGGGACTCCACCAGAGTACATACCAGATTTCTCTATTAGCAGTTTTAAAATCTAAAAAGAAGACTTTTCTCCTTTGCCGGTATTTTAAGTGCTTTATTATTTATTTTTATGCTTTTTCCATGGTCTCCCATTTTGTTGGCTTTTTATTTTTATTTTGGATTTTTATTCATGAGATTCATTATTAGTTTTCACGGTTTTGTGTCTGTGAAACACTTTGTGATGTATATCTGTGTATGAGTGTATCAGTGATCCTGGGGATGAGAACTTCTCCAGAGTCAGCGATCTAAGCCTGAACCCAAACCAAATGAAGCAGAACGTTTTTCAACACAATCACAAAATCTTGAACATAAACACTGAAATTAAAGTGTTCGAAGCATATTGGCAAATGATTTTTAATTTCAAGATTTTCTCTTGACTTTAATTTGAGTCTCACCTGCATGTGGTTGCAGCTGTGGTTCTTGGGCATGGTGCGACTGTTAGCATAGGCACTGCTACACTGCTTACATGAGTACCTGCTGCAGCAACACAACATTAACACATCACCATCATCACCATCACCACCATCATCACCATTGTCACCATCATCACCATCATCATCACCATCATCACCATCATCACCATCACCACCATCATCACCATCACCATCACCATCACCAACATCACCTTCATCACCATCACCATCATCACCATCGTCACCATCATCATCACCATCACCATCACCATCACCACCATCACCACCATCATCACCATCTTCACCATCTTCACCATCACCATCACCATCACCACCATCATCACCATCGTCACCATCATCATCACCATCATCACAGTAACCTGCTTTCATTTCACAATTGTATCTAGGAAGTACTATACACTGTCCAAACTGTTTCTTTGACCACCAACTTCAGTGAACGTGTGTGTATGTGTGTGTGTGTGTGAGTGTGTGTGTGTGTGTGTGTGTGTGTGTGTGAGGGTGTGTGTGTCTGTGTGTCTGTGTGTGTGAGTGTGTCTGTGTGTCTGTGTGTGTGTGTGTGAGTGTGTGTGTGTGTGTGTGTGTGAGGGTGTGTGAGAGGGTGAGTGTGTGTGTGTCTGTATGTGTGTGTGTGTGTGTGTGTGAGGTGTGTGTGTGAGGGTGTGTGTGAGGGTGTCTGAGAGGGTGAGTGTGTGTGTGTCTGTGTGTGTGTGTGTGTGTGTGTGTTATAGAGACAGAGGGGCTGTACCTGATGGGTCTCTGGTCCATACTGAGGGACCTGCGGAAGGCCTCTCTCTGTGCGAGCAGCGCCGTTTTGGGCGTGGCTGTGGGGCTGAGCAGGGTGGTTTTGGGCGTGGCTGTAGGGCTGGGGTCAGATTCTACACTGTCATCGTCGCCCATGGCTCGGACATAGCTACCGCTACGCATCCGTCTGCATGGGATCTCCCCTCCGCTGTCCGAGGCTCCGGCAAGGTAAGCCCCGGTCCAGTCCTCTGAGGGCACCTACAACACACACACACAACGCACACACACACACAAATACACACACAACGCACACACACACACAAGTACGCACACACACACACAAATACACACACAACGCACACACACACACACAAACACACACACAACGCACACACACACACAAATACGCACACACACACACACACACAAACACACACACACAACGCACACACACACACACAAATACGCACACACACACACACACACACAAATACACACATACAAACACACAAATACACACACAACGCACACACACACACACACACACAAATACACACACAATGCACACAGACACACACACACACACACAAATACAAACACAACACACACACACACAAATACAAATACACACACACACAACGCACACACACACACACATACAAATACAAATACACACACACACAATGCACACACACATACATGCACGCAAGCGTACGCGCACACACACACACACACACACACACACACACACACAATGGTCAAAGGCCATTGCTCTACTTTGTGGAGGTGATGAGAATTATGGGTGTGTTGACATGGACATATTACTGTTACAGATCACATGGTGCTGCTTTTACATGGCACTGTGTTTCTGTCAGCACTTTATTTCCCTCTTACATCTATAATAAGAAGAATCACAAACTTTATTCTAAATCTGAATAAAATCAGATGGAATGACAAAAGATGGCAAAACATTGAAGCCAATGAAACGACAGCATGCGTTGCTAAGTGATGTTACTAGGCAATGCATTCCAAATAATGTTTATAATAATGTGCAATTCATTTGAAATGTTCATTATTTGGTTATTGATGCTTATAAGAAAAAGTATCTTTAAATAAATCTGCACAAACTATGGCATGGATAACAATATATATCTCATTTTTATTCATGTCTTCTCAGAAAAGCAACATCCAATTTACCTACACAATGATGCCAGATGGCAAATGATAAAAAAATACAGTCTGCAAATATCTTTGTGGCACTCTTATTGCAGGCAATAGCATCTGTATGACTGCAGCATGAGGGCTTTCTACCACTGTATGAATGACTTCATAAATACCTGTTAAGAAGCTAATAGCAGATAGCATTTACTCAAGCTGCAGTGATGGATCCTGTACTGTTATAATCACATCTTAAGCTTTTATCAGTAAGGATAGTCAGATTGCATATTTATGACCCGGATACTGAAGTTCAGCAGTTTGTTAGGGACACATTGAGCAATAAAGGACAGATACCTGGAGGTAGTGGAAGCTGCGCTCCTTCGGTTTTCCCTCCAGGGGTACGAGGGCCTTATCGTAGCCCATGGGGGGGGCGGGGGCAGGGCCAAGTGCGGGGTAACCCTCGCGCATGTGGCTGACTGTCATGGCTGCCCATGCGTTGGGGTTCTTCCTCAGAGAGAGTCCCCCCTCCCCAGGCAGAGCCAGGGCGGAGCAGCTCACACAGTCCCCTTGGGGTCCCAGCTGGGGCGGGGCCCTCAGGCTGCGCAGAGTCAGGTCCTGCACGGCCCCCTCCAGGCTCTGGTGCCCCCGTCGCCCCCTGCTGGCCTGGAGGTATCCACTGTCACTGTCCAGGTTGTCGTCGGAGCTCCACCAGCCCGTGCTGCGTCCTCGGTGCCGAGAGTCCCTGCTTTTGCTGCGGTCGTGGCTCTTGCTCCGGCGTGCGGATCGCGGGACGCGCTGGGGTTGGCCGGGGTGTCGGTGAGCTCCACCCCCGGGCACAACCGGAGCCCCGCCCCTCTCGCGGCCATTGCTGAACTCTCGCTGTTTGGCGGGTGCCTCCAGCGAATGGGACTTGGTGAAAAGCCGCTGCACAGAGTGCACCAGGTGACGTATACGGCTGGGGCTCTCGGCACGCTCTCGGTCACGGTCCCGCTCGGCTCGCTGCTCGCCCCCGCTGCCCGCTCGCTGGTACTGCAGTGTGTGGAACCCCTCCAGCTGCTGCCGATCAAACTGCTCCATCTAACAGAACCACAGGGCAACCATCACTATATTTCACAGAACATTTTACTACATTGTATTATACAGAGGAGCTACTGATTATGGACAGCTACCTGGTTTCTGTTTCTGCAGGTAGTGAACTATTTTATCAGCTGTGTTAACTGATAAATGAAGTAAACAGATTGATTATATTGATTGATGCCAGGGCACAGGCAGCTTGGATATTTATGCATTTTCAGCTGGATCAGTTAATTAGGAACATTTTGTATCCACAGAATGGCATGAATGTATAAATAAGTCAGATAAAGTCAATGCATATATTTCAGTGTTTGTGATTTTATTGTCAGTGTTTTACTGTGCTTTTTTATTCCAGTCTGATAGCGCAGAGAACTGGCCCTGGTCCTGGGGAATGTAGGGTATGGTTTTTATTCCAGTCTAATAGCGCAGAGAACTGGCCCTGGTCCTGGGGAATGTAGGGTATGGCTGCTTTTTGTTACTGTGCTTTTTTATTCCAGTCTAATAGCGCAGAGAAGTGGCCCTGGTCCTGGGGAATGTAGGGTATGGCTGCTGTGCTTTTTTATTCCAGTCTAATAGCGCAGAGAAGTGGCCCTGGTCCTGGGGAATGTAGGGTATGGTTTTTATTCCAGTCTAATAGCGCAGAGAAGTGGCCCTGGTCCTGGGGAATGTAGGGTATGGTTTTTATTCCAGTCTAATAGCGCAGAGAACTGGCCCTGGTCCTGGGGAATGTATGGCTGCTTTTGTTACTGGCTTTACTTTTATTCCAGTTTAATAGCACAGAGAACTGGCCCTGGTCCTGGGGAATGTAGGGTATTGCTGCTTTTTGTTTTCCCCCAAAAATTACAAAATCAGCAACCAGCTCAGACCCAAGTTACAATGGAGTGCACAATAACAAAACATCAGCTGATCAGTTCATTTCTAAAGATTATTTCTAATTTTTGAGAAATGGATTCAGCATTTGGTTAAAATATTGTTATTCACTATTGTTATTAATTCCTGTGGCTGCATGCATGGTTCATACAATAATTTTTGTTTATTAAGAAATAAATGAAAAACCTGGCTGGGTGGAGCACGCTGTGACTTCCTGGAGGTGTGGCCATGGTGGGCGGGGCCAGGGCTGGGGGCGGGGCCAGTGGCAGGATCATAGGGCAGCTGACCTGGGTGTGAGCGGGGGAAGGTGCCCCCGCTGTAGCCAGAAGGCAAGCGCCGCACAGGCAAGGGCTCCTGGGGAGGCCCTCCAGGGGGGTAGTATGCATGGTTACCATGGTTACCATGACCCCCCAGATGGTCCTGTAGATGGGGCATGTATGGGTCAAAGTCCTCGGGCCCGCAGTGGCAGGGCCCCGTGGCATGCTGGGATAGGCTTCGGGTCACATGGGAGCCCCTCATGGCCGGGGCATGGTGGGCCACCCGGGCCGACAGGGGGCGCTGTGACCGGGACAGGGCTCCGCTGGGATTACCTGAGCGTAAAGCAGAACAGAACATGCTAACAAACTGCTAAAATCACTTTACAAATCCAGCCTATTATGTTTTAAGGTATGACCTTGACTAAATTTGTGACCTGTTTGACATTCAGAGGGGCTGAAGGTTTAATAGCTCTGATGTTGGATCACTGATATCTAGCGTAGCTGCTGGAGACTGGATGCCAGAGGAAGCTCCACACCTGTGTGTCTGGGAATCAAAGGCTGAGACTGGTCTCAACTGTATCTCACGGGCTGAGCAGAGAGCTATAAACCACATACTATCACCCTGAACTGCATAGCTTTATCCAGGCTTATAGCAGAGAGGTAAATAAAGTAAAATAAAAACTCTAGTGGATACAATAACAATGATAATAATAATAATAGAGTGGTGTGAATGAGGACCCATCATTCTGGGTGCAGGCAAACCTGTTCTGGGTGCCGGACAGGGAGCAGCAGTAAGGAGCTCCAGTCAGGGTAGAGCGGAGTGTGTATGGTGTGTATGGTGTGTATGGTGTTGGTCCGCTACTTGGGTGTGCATGGTTTTCAGTGCTGACCCCAGACTAAACCTGTATGCCGATCCACAAGTATACAGTCTAAATAAGGCTTCAGGTTTATCTGTGCATGGCAGGCTGGGTACACAGCACCCAATCAAAATCAGAGTATCAGCACATTGTGAAACTCTGTACTGAATCCTGCTCCAAACGTGGACACAGGAGCAAACCTGTCTCCTCTCACCTGTATATGTACCTGTATATGTACTAATACACTACTGAGAGAGACAGAGAGAGAGCAAACCTGTCTCCTCTCACCTGTATATGTACCTGTATATGTACTAATACACTACTGAGAGAGACAGAGAGAGAGCAAACCTGTCTCCTCTCACCTGTATATGTACCTGTATATGTACTAATACACTACTCACCTGTATATGTACTAATACACTACTGAGAGAGACAGAGAGAGAGCAAACCTGTCTCCTCTCACCTGTATATGTACCTGTATATGTACTAATACACTACTGAGAGAGACAGAGAGAGAGCAAACCTGTCTCCTCTCACCTGTATATGTACCTGTATATGTACTCATACACTACTGAGAGAGACAGAGAGAGCAAACCTGTCTCCTCTCACCTGTATATGTACCTGTATATGTACTAATACACTACTGAGAGAGACAGAGAGAGAGCAAACCTGTCTCCTCTCACCTGTATATGTACCTGTATATGTACTAATACACTACTGAGAGAGACAGAGAGAGAGCAAACCTGTCTCCTCTCACCTGTATATGTACCTGTATATGTACTAATACACTACTGAGAGAGACAGAGAGAGCAGCAAACCTGTCTCCTCTCACCTGTATATGTACCTGTATATGTACTAATACACTACTGAGAGAGACAGAGAGAGAGCAAACCTGTCTCCTCTCACCTGTATATGTACCTGTATAGCAATACACTACTGAGAGAGACAGAGAGAGAGCAAACCTGTCTCCTCTCACCTGTATATGTACCTGTATATGTACTAATACACTACTGAGAGAGACAGAGAGAGAGCAAACCTGTCTCCTCTCACCTGTATATGTACCTGTATATGTACTAATACACTACTGAGAGAGACAAGAGAGAGAGCAAACCTGTCTCCTCTCACCTGTATATGTACCTGTATATGTACTAATACACTACTGAGAGAGACAGAGAGAGAGCAAACCTGTCTCCTCTCACCTGTATATGTACTAATACACTACTGATGTTCTTCCTGTCTGAGAGAGAGAGAGAGAGAGAGAGAGAGAGAGAGAGAGAGAGAGAGAGAGAGAGAGAGAGAGTGTGCACAAGCGGAGAAAGGGAGCAGCTGTGTATGCAATCTGTTTTAGGTTTAGCGTGTTAGCGCATTAGCTGTTCCTGCAGTCTTATCAGATCACTCTGCGCAGTCTTATGTATTTACAGACATCATCTGGAGCTAAGCTGCTGTGCATGAATCACACCCAGGGCCCCTTTCCACCAGGAAATAAAAATATAACAATAAGACAAATTCAACTACAGCTATATAAACTATGATTCATATGCTAAGCTAGACTGAGGATCACTCTGCCAGATTCACAAACCTCAGGCAGGGAGTGTGTCTCTTCTGTGCAGACCCTAGCAGCATGTGTCCTGTCTGCACAGACCTTAGCAGTGTGTGTCTTGTCTGCGCAGAAACTAACAAAGCGTGCACCCCATCTGCGCAGTCCCAGGTGGGGCACAGAAACGCATCACTGCCTGTGACCTGCCTCAGGAGAACACAGTGCAGAATATGCAAAACAAAGCGTGTATGGAGTTATGGCATTGGAGTGAAACAATAATTACTAATAATATAATCATTCAGTTATCTGAAGCACAAGTATATATGTATATGTAAAATGGCCCCAGCTGTTTAGTAGTGTGTATGAGTATATTAGTATATTGTATACATATACTGTATATTAAATATGTTGGTCACTTGAGAGTTAAACAAACTCACACAGAGCTAAGCATAGCAGCGTACTCAAAGTGACCTTAAGCATAGTAGTGCTGCTTCTCACTCAGCCTTGTTTCATTTCTCTGCCTCACCCTTTCATCTGACCCTGCCTCACCCTTTCATCTGTCCCTGCCTCACCCTTTCATCTGACCCTGCCTCACCCTTTCATCTGACCCTGCCTCACCCTTTCATCTGTCCCTGCCTCACCCTTTCATCTGACCCTGCCTCACCCTTTCATCTGACCCTGCCTCACCCTTTCATCTGTCCCTGCCTCACCCTTTCATCTGACCCTGCCTCACCCTTTCAGCTGTCCCTGCCTCACCCTTTCATCTGACCCTGCCTCACCCTTTCATCTGTCCCTGCCTCAACCCTTTCATTTGTCTCTGCCTCACTCTACATATGGCTGCAGCAGTGAGTGTATATTAGTGAGCAGTGGCACAGTCTGAGAGTGGGGGTGTTGCAGGCTCCAACCCAACCAATGGAATACTTCTTTGGTTGAGCAGCTGACTGTGTGAACATCCACTCAATGAAATTCATTCAGAAAAAAAGCTAATGCAACCTGTAAGTGTATTTCCTTTTTGTAGGACAATTATGTGGAATATATTAGCAATGTAAATGTGAGAGACCCGTCCGCACTGCTCTCCTCTGGGCCTTTAATACAGGAGCAGAAATATCTGCTTTCAACTAAAATATAACTATATACCTATACAGCAGGCATGTGTGGAAGAGTGAGTGTGTGTGTGTGTGAATGTGTGTTAGTGAGTATGTGTGTGTGTGTGTGTGTGTGTGTGTGTGTGTGTGTGTGTGTGTGTGTGTGTGTGTGTGTGTGTGTGTGAGTATGTAAGAGTGTGTGTTAGTGAGTGAGTGAGTAGGTAGATGTGAATGGATGAATGTGATGGTGTCTCTCCAGTATCAGTCTTTGCGTTTCCCTCCATGCTCGTTATTAATAATTACAGAAATCTACTGCTGCCACCATTCTACCTTTCCATCATGTCATCTGCAATTTCCATAGTATGAGAGAGAGAGAGAGAGAGAGAGAGAGAGAGAGAGAGAGAGAGAGAGAGAGACAGCCTGGGACACCACGGCAGAGAGGGAGGAAGAGAGAGAGATAGCCTGGAACACTGCGGTAGAGAGGGAGGAAGAGAAAGAGAGAGGGAGCAAACTAGAGAGGGAAGAAGAGAGAGAGAGAACAAACTAGAGAGGGGAGAAGAGAGAGAGAGAGCAAACTTGAGAGGGAAGAAGAGAGAGAACAGACTAGAGAGGGAGGAAGAGAGAGAGATAGCCTGGAACACTGCGGTAGAGAGGGAGGAAGAGAAAGAGAGAGGGAGCAAACTAGAGAGGGAGGAAGAGGCAAAGATGAAGCTGAAAATGGTGAAGTTCTGTTCACCAAACTGGCAGGAGAAGCTGCAGCAGCAGACTGACTCATGGCCGTCCACATCGCTAACTCTGCAGCAAATGCAATGAGAGGGACTGCAGTACTGCAGCCTGATTGGAGTGTTTCAGTACCTGAGCAGTTGCAAAATGATACTGAAATCCTGCTGTAGGGGGCGCTGTGGTGTATAATGCATGAGCTGTAGGGGGTGCTGTGGTGTATCATGCGTGAGCTGTAGGGGGCGCTGTGGTGTATCATGCGTGAGCTGTAGGGGGCGCTGTGGTATATAATGCGTGAGCTGTAGGGGGCGCAGTGGTGTATAATGCGTGAGCTGTAGGGGCGCTGTGGCATATGATGCGTGAGCTGTAGGGGGCGCTGTGGTGTATGATGCGTGAGCTGTAGGGGGCGCTGTGGGTATGATG
>CM040749.1:520000-527500 GCA_022829145.1 Albula goreensis
GCGGCTCCATCACTGCCACAGAGCGCTGAGAGCGAGCGGCTCCATCACTGCCACAGAGCGCTGAGAGCGAGCGGCTCCATCACTGCCACAGAGAGCTGAGAGCGAGCGGCTCCATCACTGCCACAGAGCGCTGAGAGCGAGCGGCTCCATCACTGCCACAGAGCGCTGAGAGCGAGCGGCTCCATCACTGCCACAGAACGCTGAGAGCGACTCCATCACTGCCACAGAGCGCTGAGAGAGAGCGGCTCCATCACTGCCACAGAGCGCTGAGAGCGAGCAGCTCCATCACTGCCACAGAGCGCTGAGAGCGAGCGGCTCCATCACTGCCACAGAGCGCTGAGAGCGAGCGGCTCCATCACTGCCATAGAGCGCTGAGAGCGAGCGGCTCCATCACTGCCACAGAGCGCTGAGAGCGGCTCCATCACTGCCATAGAGTGCTGAGAGCGAGCGGCTCCATCACTGCCACAGAGCACTGAGAGCGGCTCCATCACTGCCACAGAGCGCTGAGAGCGAGCGGCTCCATCACTGCCACAGAGCGCTGAGAGCGGCTCCATCACTGCCACAGAGCACGGAGAGCGGCTCCATCACTGCCAGAGAGCGCTGAGAGCGAGCGGCTCCATCACTGCCACAGAGCGCTGAGAGCGAGCGGCTCCATCACTGCCACAGAGTGCTGAGAGCGAGCGGCTCCATCACTGCCACAGAGCACTGAGAGCGGCTCCATCACTGCCACAGAGCGCTGAGAGCGAGTGGCTCCATCACTGCCACAGAGCGCTGAGAGCGGCTCCATCACTGCCACAGAGCACTGAGAGCGGCTCCATCACTGCCAGAGAGCGCTGAGAGCGAGCGGCTCCATCACTGCCACAGAGCGCTGAGAGCGAGCGGCTCCATCACTGCCACAGAGTGCTGAGAGCGGCTCCATCACTGCCACAGAGTGCTGAGAGCGAGCGGCTCCATTACTGCCACAGAGCGCTGAGAGCGAGCGGCTCCATCACTGCCACAGAGCACTGAGAGCGGCTCCATCACTGCCACAGAGCGCTGAGAGCGAGTGGCTCCATCACTGCCACAGAGCGCTGAGAGCGAGTGGCTCCATCACTGCCACAGAGCGCTGAGAGCGAGCGGCTCCATCACTGCCACAGAGCGCTGAGAGCGAGCGGCTCCATCACTGCCACAGAGCACTGAGAGCGGCTCCATCACTGCCACAGAGCGCTGAGAGCGAGCGGCTCCATCACTGCCACAGAGCGCTGAGAGCGAGCGGCTCCATCACTGCCACAGAGCGCTGAGAGTGACCGGCTCCATCACTGCCACAGAGCGCTGAGAGCGGCTGTTGCTGACTGAAGGTAAAACATTTCACTGTGCATTACTGCATTATTGCCCTTCCCTTCAGAAGAATTCACTCTGCAACCAGAACCTGCTCTAGAAGAGTAAAAACCCCACTGTGCAGCCTAATGCTCTGACAGAGCACAGCGCTTCACCCGCACTGTGCAGCCTAATGCTCTGACAGAGCACAGCGCTTCACCTGCACTGTGCAGCCCAACACTCTGACAGAGCACAGAGCCCTCTGCCTCACCCCTCCTACCCTCACACACAGAGCCCTCTGCCTCACCCCTCCTACCCTCACACACAGAGCCCTCTGCCTCACCCCTCCTACCCTCACACACAGAGCCCTCTGCCTCACCCCTCCTACCCTCACACACAGAGCCCTCTCTGGCTTCATGATGTGCAGATTCTATATTTAAACCTGGGAATCTGACTTTATCCAAAGACAGTCTCCTAACACTCTCTGTGAGGAAACTGGGGAATGCAGCTGACAGGAACTTTCAAAACCATCCAAAAAGGGCTTAACTGTTCAAACTAAAAAACACAGAGCATCGCCAGATCCTACGCATCCCTCCATCCACAATGTTTCAACAGGAGGGGGAGAGATGGAGAGACATGCAAACAGATCTCTTTAGATCTTTAGAGATGTGTTTCTGTCACAGTGTGATGGCTCAGGGTGACCACAGTTCTGGGGGTCTGTGGGGCACAGGCTCAGAGCAGGGATCAAAGTGCAGATTTTCCCCTTTCCCACCCAAACAAAAGTCTTCAGCCACAACACAGTGGCCCAACACAGCGTCCCAACACAGCGTCCCAACACAGCGCCCCAACACAGTGACCCAACACAGCGCCCAACACAGCGTTCCAACACAGCGCCCCAACACAGTGCCCAACACAGTGCCCCAACACAGTGCACCAACACAGTGACCCAACACAGTGCCCCAACACAGTGACCCAACACAGTGCCCCAACACAGTGAGCGTCCCAACACAGCATCCCAACACAGTGCCCCAACATAGTGTCCTAACACAGTGCCTCAACACAGCGTCCCAACACAGTGCCCATCTACCAGAGGATGCCTTCCACAGAATCACGCCATGAAAAGCTCTTATACTCAGTTCACACACTTGCAGGCACCCAGCAGGCCAGGAGGGGGCAGTAGAGAGTGTTGACACTGAGGACTCCAGCCAGCTAAACCCATATCTATCTCTGGGGAGGCGGAGCTGGTGAGGCGGAGCTGGGAGGACTCAGCATCGCCCCAGCTGTTTGGACTCCATAGTTACATTATAGACTGGTTTGGTCCAAGATTTCAGCTGGCTGTTCTGTGAAGAGCACGCACTAGCACACACACACACACACACACACACACGGTCAATCACACAGACCCATCCAAACAAATAAACAAACAAACAAACACACACACACACACACACACACACACACACACACATGCACACACACACACACACACACGCACATGCACACACACACACACACTCACACACTCACACACTCCTCAACCTCTAGCTACATCCTCCCTACTTCACTGACCGAGCTGAAAGTGAATTTGTTTTGGTTGAGCTCAGAACTGCCAGGTGTTTAAAAAATGAATAAAACACATCAAAAAGGAGAAGCAGCTTTAAACACTTAAAAATCCATTAACCTAGATTCCTAGCTCATAGCCCCTGGCAGTGAGTACTGAGATAGCACTGAGAGCACTGCAGAGCAATCGAGAGAGAAACACAGCCACACACAACCACACAACTCACACACAACCACGCACAAGCACACAACTCACACACAACTTACACACAAGCACACACAAACCTCAGAACTCACACCACACACTCAAATCGCACAACTAACAACATACTGCATATCGCACACAGCTAACAACATAACGCACAACTCACACACAACTGCACAACTCACACACAGCCACATGACTCACACACAGCCACACAACCAACTCATGCACAACCACACAACTCACACAAAACTACACAACTAACAACATACCACACAACTCACACACAACTGCACAACTCACACACAGCCACATGACTCAAACACATCCACACAACTCACACACCACCGCATAATCAACACCTTTTCAGAGACAACATAATGGTCAAATATCAGAAATCACACTTAAAAAGTATATAAAAATATGAACATATGAGCTCACAGCTGATAGGAGGAAAACCAAGAAGCTCAAACCTAACTGGTGGAAAACCAGGAAGTTCCAAGCTGATAGGTTAATTGGCGTTTGAGAATTATCCTCCAAACTTTTGTTTTATCAGACAACATTTCAACAAATCACAACCACCCTTTCAGGTCCAATACAAGCATATAAACGTTGCATGCCTCATTTTCCTTTGCACTCAGCATTTCCAACATCCCTCCTCTTCCCCCATGTCCACCTTCCTTCTTTTCCTCTCTCTTCTAGCCACAGTTTAACCAGTGCTGTTCCTCCCAGCCTCTTCCAGACACCTATAAGGGGATTACTCCTCACCTACGAGGACAGGTATGACATCTCCCCCTTTGGACTGCAAGCACAAGATAATTCTGTGTCTGCATCTCATACCATTTCTTATCAATAAATTGATCCTAAATGCACTCTTGTTGTCTGAGAATTTGGCACTGGGTAGAACTACTTGCGATAAGAGTGTATATCTGTGAAACCATTCCTCTCTGTGACAAGTGGGACTGTCACACAGGACAGTGCTCATCTGTGAGTGTCACACAGGACAGCGCTCATCTGTGAGTGTCACACAGGACAGCGCTCATCTGTGAGTGTCACACAGGACAGCACTCATCTGTGAGTGTAACACAGGACAGCGCTCATCTGTGAGTGTCACACAGGATAGCGCTCATCTGTGAGTGTCACACAGGACAGCACTCATCTGTGAGTGTAACACAGGACAGCACTTATATGTGAATGTCACACAGGACAGCGCTCATCTGTGAGTGTAACACAGGACAGCGCTCATATGTGAATGTCACACAGGACAGCACTCATATGTGAATGTCACACAGGACAGCGCTCATCTGTGAGTGTCACACAGGACAACACTCATCTGTGAGTGTCACACAGGACAGCGCTCATCTGTGAGTGTCACACAGAACAGCGCTCATCTGTGAGTGTCACACAGGACAGCGCTCATCTGTGTGTCACACAGGACAGCGCTCATATGTGAATGTCACACAGGACAGCGCTCATCTGTGAGTGTCACACAGGACAGCGCTCATCTGTGAGTGTCACAGAGGACAGCGCTCATATGTGAATGTCACACAGGACAGCGCTCATCTGTGAGTGTCACACAGGACAGCGCTCATCTGTGAGTGTCACACAGAACAGCACTCATCTGTGAGTGTCACTCATCTGTGAGTGTCACACAGGACAGCGCTCATCTGTGAGTGTCACACAGGACAGCGCTCATATGTGAGTGTCACACAGGACAGCGCTCATCTGTGAGTGTCACACAGGACAGCGCTCATCTGTGAGTGTCACACAGGACAGTGCTCATCTGTGAGTGTCACACAGGACAGCGCTCATATGTGAGTGTCACACAGGACAGCGCTCATCTGTGAGTGTCACACAGGACAACACTCATCTGTGAGTGTCACACAGGACAGCGCTCATCTGTGAGTGTCACACAGGACAGCGCTCATCTGTGAGTGTCACACAGAACAGCACTCATCTGTGAGTGTCACACAGGACAGCGCTCATCTGTGAGTGTCACACAGGACAGCGCTCATCTGTGAGTGTCACACAGAACAACACTCATCTGTGAGTGTCACACAGGACAGCGCTCATATGTGAATGTCACACAGGACAGCGCTCATCTGTGAGTGTCATACAGGACAGTGCCCATCTGTGAGTGTCACACAGAACAGCACTCCTCTGTGACTGTCAGTCCCAACCACACCTTCTGCAAGACTACATGCTGCAAGCTATTATTATTATTTTTTATAATAAACAATAATAATATTCATAATAATAATAATAATAAGGCTCAGTGTATAGCACAGAGCATCTGGCCTTGCTGCAGGTATAAACCAGATGGGAAGGAATGAGTGCCCTGAGGTTTAGGAGACTAGGTCACATGGTGCTTTGAACAAACTTTATTGGTCACAGAGCCAAGAAACACTGACAGTGCACAACTAATGATGCAAGCTTTACGGTCAAGCACCAAACTCTAACATGACAAAAATACAAAGTGTTTTTACTTCATGAAGCTGAGGTAATGATGCCCCTCCCCTCGCCCTCATTTTCAAACAGAAAAGCACCACAGTTAGAAAGGACTGAAGTCACACTCACTCATGCTGGTGCCAGAAGAGACAGGGCTGCAGCAGTGACAGCCTCCCTCACCATGCCCCCTCTCTCCTGCCCATAAGCCTGTTCTCATGCCCCACACACCGGGTGTCCCTGCAGGTCCCTCTCCTTCCACAGTCCTCTGAGCTGCTCTGCCTCTGCCACTGTCCCACCCTGCCCCCGCCTATTTTTGGGGTGGGGGAGGAGTGGAGGCATGCCATCTGCAAATTAGGTTAGAGGTGCTCTGAGTATAAGTGTGAATGTGTGAGTGTGTGAGTGTGTGTGTGAGTGTGTGAGTGTGTGTGTGTATGGTAGTGTTTGTCTGTGGCCCACTAGTTGAAGCAGTTCACAGTGAATGGTGTAATTTGATTTGGGGCTGATTACTCTCAGCTGGTCAGGGAGGGAGTTGGGGGGGTGGGGGCGATGCTTTCAGCAGGGAGGAAGTGGGAGGGAGGGACACTCTGCCCTCCTCAGGAGACCCAAAAACAGACCATCATCTCCTCACACTGCAAAAGTACCTGAGCATGTTCATATGTGTGTGTGGGTTTCAGAAAGTACCTATAGCCCTAATCTGTATGAAACAGCAACCTGAAGTCCAGCAGAAGCTGGGCTTGGCTCTTCTGGATGACCCCTGCAGTAGTTCTTGGTAAACAGTCCAGTACCTCTCAGCATAGGAGAGCTGGAACCAGACAACATCGGCCAAGTTCTCTGCAGGCACGACACACAAACACCAGGCTGCTCCTGTCATCAATCACCACGGAGACCTCATCAATGACCTGCCCTGGCAACCGAGAGCAACTGACGCTGTTGCTATGGGCTGATGCATCATTGATCATCTGTAAATAAACCTCCATACCAGCCTGGCTGTGCCTAAACCCTGAGCTCCAAACCAAACATACCGAGGCCTCCAGACCCAGCCTCCTTCTGCTATTACCCAGAATGCCTCAGTCTGAGAAGCGATTCTGTGCTGAGGGCACTGCATGCTGTGTATGGATATGCCCACGGTGTTTGAGCACTGGCCCATCTGCCCGCGGACTCCAGGCACAGGGGCTTATGGGTAACCCGAGACACACTGAGGCATCATTATCCAGCACTGATGGGCAAATCAGGTGTCATGCCACTAAAAATAGGTGGAGCTACAATTAGCTGTCAATCACAATTACCTGTTTTGGTCAATCAAAAGATTTTATTCTTTAAAACAAAGAAAATGGGCATCATGAATCACACTTTTGCACAGGTAAATGTATAATTTTTTTCTGTATTATAAGAGAGTGTGATACAGGTTTAAACAGCAGAGAGAGACTGTGGGTGTAGGGAGGTTGTATGAAAGTTATTAAATGCTGCTGTAGATCTTATGCTGTACTCACTGCCTCAGCCTGGAAACTGCCTTCTCCATCTCAGCTGAGCGCAGGGCTTCAGTCACTCAGTCACCTGCAGGGAAAGAGAAAAGAGGTCAGTGTCTGCCCTGACCACACCCAGCCCACACCATACCCTAACCACACCCAGCCCACACCATGCCCTAACCACACCCAGCCCACACCATAGCCTAACCACACCCAGCCCACACCATGCCCTAACCACACCCAGCCCACACCATAGCCTAACCACACCCAGCCCACACCCTGACCACACCCAGCCCACACCATGCCCTAACCACACCCAGCCCACACCATGCCCTACACCCAGCCCACACCATGCCCTAACCCTGGCCACTCCATGCCCAGCCCACACCATGCCCTGACCACATCCGGCCCACACCCTGACCACGCCCAGCCCACACCATGCCCTAACCACATCCGGCCCACACCTGACCACGCCCAGCCCACACCATGCCCTAACCCAGCCCACACCATGCCCTAACCACACCC
>CM040749.1:532500-535000 GCA_022829145.1 Albula goreensis
AGTGTGAGAGGGAGTGTGTGTGTGAGAGAAAGAGTGTGTGAGAGAGTGTATGTGTGAGAGAGAAAGAGTATGTGAGTGTGTGTGTGTGAGAGAGAAAGAATGTGTGAGAGAGAAAGAATGTGTGAGAGAGTGTGTGAGAGAGTGTGTATGTGTGTGTGAGAGACAGTATGTGAGTGTGTGTGTGTGTGTGAGAGAGTGTGTGAGAGAGATTGTGTGTGTGAGAGAGAGAGTGTGTGTGTGGGTGTGTGTGAGAGAGCAAGAGTGTGTGTATTTTGGACAGCACACTGATGGATAACTTAGGGCCACTCCATAATTTAGAAGTCCGTTTAGGTACCAAAACATTCAGTATTCTTATTTAATAACTTAATTATATCAACATCTTCTGCAAAAATCAGTTTGCCTCGGAGCAATGATGAGCTCTTTGTTTTGCTTTGTGAGAACGTGCAAAGAAATGTTCCAGATTCAGCTTCCCCACGTGCTCAGATCTCAGCAGCAGCTTTCCTAAATGGAACATGGCTTTCTTTCCTTCATATTTTTTAATGCATAACATGATAATTATTTCATGATCTGGGGTTGATATCCTGGACATACATTTTTCATCATTCATATTTCTCTCAAGCTGTGAACATATGATACAAGCCAGACACACAGTGAGAAGTGAGAAATAGTGTGTGTTTATGAGGAGGCTTCCCCTGGACAGGCACACACACACACGCACACACACATACACACGCACGCACGCATGCACGCACACACAGCTCTATAGAACCAGTTCTGTGCTTTTGTTTTTAACTCAGCAGTCAATTGTAGCTCAGTTCTAGTGTTTAATTATATAAATATAACAGTTATAATGAGCAGCCGCCATACACTGACATGGATGAATGATGAGTTTGTAATCAATGTGACAAAGCTGCCCGCAACTTCCTGACACCCATTTCAGAATTACAGCTTACAGGAGCGCACACGCGCGCAGGCACTCACACACACACGTACGCACGCACACACACACACACACACACACACACACACACACACACACTCACGCATGCACATGTTCACCCACACAAATGCTCGCACATGCACACACACACACACACACACACACACACAACTAAGTCAGGTGATGGTGTAGTTCTTATCTACAATGACTAAAGGCAAAAACACACATTTTAAGAACTCAAAACAAGCAGCTTTCTTGCTTCATATTTTTCTCTTCTGTTTTGTTTTAACTTATCCAGATTGTACTGGATTCTACATAACAAAGCAAAGCCTCTCTACTTCCCTCTATCCCCCTCTCCTCCCTCTATCCCCCTCTCCTCCCTCTATCTCCCTCTCCTCCCTCTGTGGAGAATCATTAATTGCCTTGTTCCCCTGACATGGTTTCCACTGATCTAGGTCTCTGTTCATCTGAGGGAAGCATGCTAAGAGATGAAGCATGCTAAGACATGAAGCATGCTAAGAGATGAAGCATGCTAAGACATGAAGCATGCTAAGAGATGAAGCATGCTAAGACATGAAGCATGCTAAGAGATGAAGCATGCTAAGAGATGAAGCATGCTAAGACATGAAGCATGCTAAGAGATGAAGCATGCTAAGACATGAAGCATGCTAAGAGATGAAGCATGCTAAGACATGAAGCATGCTAAGACACGAAGCATGCTAAGAGATGAAGCATGCTAAGAGATGGAACACTACTGCTGACCATAACTGCTGAGCCAAATGCTGATCAAACCTGGTGAGAGTAACATGATGTTTGAGATGTGCTATCATGACAACACCACTTTCGTCCTGATCAACAATTTCCTCCCCCGACTTTTCACTGTGCACTTTACCCTGAGCCCTTTTAGTGACATATTCTAAGAAACCTTTGAAATAAATTCATTTGGGCTCGGACCAGTCTATGTGGCCAGCCTCCATTTGGCATTCATCCATTAACAAACATTACACTGATACTTGTAAATTCGTAAACTCAGGAAAAATTCATCAAATAACTTAACTTATTTCATTGCAGTGTCATTATCCTGTCCAGGATTATGTCAAGGCTAATTATTTAATTTGGTTGCGTTTTCGTGTAAAAACACCAAGCTTTCCACAGCGCTTTGCAATTATCTTATACAGTTTCTTTTCTTCTGAAATATCTTGCTCTTCAGGCTGTTCATCAGACATTTTCAAATGTAACTAAAACCTATGCACAAGAGTTCGGTTATATATTAGAATCAACTCAACACAGTAAATGAGAGAAGTCAAACGCGAGCGCAGATGCCGGTTCAGTTCGTTGCGTAAGTGCAGCGGCTCGGGCTCATAGTCATGGTGCGAGCGCGGCGGCCCGTAGTGCAGTGCAGCGTTCTACTCACAAGTACATGTACGTTTGCATTTACGTATTTAGCAGACGCTTTTATCCAAAGCGTCGTATAAGGAATGCATGCAATTTTTACAACTCAAATGCAGCAACAAAAAAGTATCATTTATACTAAAGCAGTAAAAACAATCTAAAAAAGTA